>CAJVQA010006139.1:0-15251 GCA_910591915.1 Cetraspora pellucida
ATATATGTAACTATTTTAAATTATTAATAAAGATATAAGCAAGGCCTCACCTTAATACCAAAAAAAAAAAATAATAAGATGAAGTATTATTTAAAATAAAAAAACAAAAAAAATTGACATACTAGTAAAACTTCTATATAAAATAATAACAAATAATAGAATTGAAGTCAGTTGGTGAAAAACAAATCCAATAAGAATATTAGAATCAAAAACAGAAAATACATCATATAATTAATTAAGCTTTTAAAAAGAAATAAATAAAACAAAAAGAGTTCATTATATATCAAGAAAACTTAGCACAAAAAAAGCTATAGCAATTAAATACATAATAGATAGCCTATTAATACTTTAAAAGCTAAACAAAAAAAGATTAGAAGTATATAACTACTAAGTGCCAGATATGTCAAGTCAGAAAGAAAGAAACTTAGATACATTTTAACAAGTTGTAGTAAACAAAAAAGTTTGTAAAAGCAGATTCAAAAAGTTGTAACAGCAATAGCATAAAATGGACTTAAAAAAAAAGAAAAAAATAGAATTCTACTACAAGTTTTATACAAGACATTGTTTGAAAAAACAGAAGCAGAAGAAATTACAAACAGCAAGTACTGATAAAGAAACTTATAATGCTAAAAGTAAAAGAAAGACTTGAATGACTTTTAAGCAAGCAAACAACACAAAAGTATATAAATATAATAATAAAAACAGTATAGAACATCTTTTATAACCAAGTTGAAGCGTAATATGAAAAGATACAAAACTAAAAAAAGAAGATCAACATAATGAATAATATGAAAAAAGATACTTATGCAAAAGAAAAAATAGATAAAAAGGAAAAAAAGATAAACAAGCAAAAGAAAAAGAAAAAAAAAGAAAATAGAAAAAGCAAGCCAAATAAAAAAAGAAGCTTAAAAGACAATCAATATGCTTATCACAAAAGAGGAAAAACCCTTTTAGTATAACTTTAACTAGGTAGATAAGCAGTTTATCTTTAACTAAGATAATGCAGCAAATTGCATTTAGATATTAGTAGAATAGCCAAATAATGCTAGATTTAGATATTAAAAAATTCTATATAATTGTATATATATATAGTTTCAAAAATCCTAATAAAGTACTAGCATAACTGCTTAAGATTAAAAAATAAAAAAATAAAAAAATATCTTAAAGTCTTATTGTAATTGTTTTAATTTTTTTATTATTAATGTCAAAATATATTTTGGATATTGGAATAGAAAGTACAGGGTATATAATATTACTATTTATATTATATGCAACAACTTCTGTTTAAATAAGTATAAGTATAGGTAATTGGGAATTATACTTTATTGTAATATTATTAAGTTGGTTACAGATCATTTAATTAGATATAATTTTTTAGTTTTAGCTATATTTATAATAATTATTTTTAACAAATTAATATTCTGACTAATATAATATAATTTGATTCAGTTAAAGATAACTTGTTAAATATTATTTAATATATAATCTTTAATAATTGCAGTAACTAAATTTTCAGCACTTTTATTTTTAATTAATACATATTATATAAAGTTTGCTATATCAATATTTGAATAATGTTTAGTATTAGCAGTTTATTTATAATTCTAATTTATGTTATATATTTTTAAATTAAGATTAAAATTATAATTAGTATTATTCAAACCTATTTCTGCTAGATGCATTCAATTTAAAATTTTTTTTTTTTGATGTTAAGATAATCTTTTTGACCTTTTGACTTTTATTAATGACTTTTGGCAATGTGATTTAATGAACTACTACAGAAGAGCATATATTTGGCTATACATATAACTTTTCTATATTATCTATTTAAAAAGTTCACCTAAAGGTTTTCTACTAATTGCTGTATCTAATATTTTTGTTTAGATGTTTCACTTTAAACTTTTTGAATCTGTAATCTGTGTTAACCTCTTTAAGTTATACTTAGATACTTAGATTATTGTTTTAACCTTAGGACTATTTAATCCTTAAAGTAAACCCCTAAAGCTGTTTGTACTTATTTTTACAACTAATCTAGGTATTACTATAACAGAACTAATACTTATAGTTAAATTTGTATTATTTAACTACTATGCTCTTGTAGAGTTCATATAGACCCTAGCATCTACTTAATAGCATAATTCTGATACTTTAGTATATTTCTGTCTTTTTTTTAGTTTTTTAATCAAACTTTCAATCTAGATAGCCTGTGTAGAACTATGATTAGTCTATCAATATATTAGGCTAGCCTAATATTTTTTTTTTTCAATTCATTCTGGCAGCCTAGTTGGTAGTACCTCTAAAACTCTTAATCCAAAATTCTTGCCTATTAAGGTACTACAACTAGGTACTATAATTTTGATATCTGTTTTTCTAAGCTAGCTTTTATAGTAAGATTATCAAAAATCTAATTACCTCTTTATTTAAGTCTTTTCAAATAGACTTTTTGTTATCTAATTTTAATAGATTTACATAGCTACAAGGACTTATCTAGAGTTTGCACTATCTGATGCCAGTTTGCATTTCTCTGTATAACAGGTTATATAGATACAGTATAACCTCAATATAACAAACCTTAATAAACTGAATATGGCATTATAACAAAGATTTTTTTTAGCTAAAATTTTTTATTAATAAATTAACCTTGATATAATAAATTTAATTATAAAACCTTGTTATAACATATAATGAAATAATTTATTTTTTGTTCATAACAAAATTATCTTATTATAATGAATATCTTTATATAATGAATTATTAAATAAGATAATGAAGCATTTGTGTAATATCATTAATTAGTATAATATAAAAAAAAGTTAAAATTTTCACATCTTTCATTTAACAAGTGCAGTAATGGATACTGGTACAAATAAGTAACAAAACAATAATAGTAATAGCAAAGCTTAAAAGAAAAGAAGAGTTACTTTAACCAACAAATAAAGATATAATTTATATTTTCAAAAAAAGAATAAACCTAGTATTAAAAATCATGATTTTGCTGCCCAATATGGTATTGGTGAATTAACATATAGTAAAATTTTAGCAAAGTCAGATCATTAGTTATTGATCAATTTAGATTCAAAAGATGCAACAAATAAGAGAAACAAGAAACCTGTTTTTGTTAACATTGAATCAGCAGTGGCACTTTGGATAAAATATGTTATAGGTAATAAGCAAACATTAACAGACTATCTTATCCAAAATAAGATGAAAGAATTTGCATCATTACTGAATAAAGATAAATTTAATGCTTCAAATAGTTGGTTATATAATTTTAAGAAAAGATATAACATTAGTGAGCATAAGAGGCAAGATAAAGCTAATAGTGCATCTTTGGAAAAATTACCTAAATTTAGAAGTAAACTACAAAGTGTTATTCAAACTTATAGGCTTGAGAATGTTTTCAATTGTAATAAAACTAGTTTGTATAATCAGATGAAGCCTTTCTCTACATTAGCAACAGGTCCAGTTTCAGGAATAAAAAAAGCAAAAGAAAGGATTACAATTTTATTAACTTCTAATGCAACAGGAACAGAAAAATTAAAACTATTATTTATTCATAAGTATAAAAACCTATATGTGCTTAGAAATATTGACAAAAAAAATTACTAGTTGAGTATTTTTGAAACAAGACTGCTTAAATACAAAAATTTATTTGGCAATATTATATAAAAGATTTGAATTCAATGATGCATCTTAAAAATTGCCAAATATTACTTTTAATTGATAATATACCAACTCATGATCTTAAAGACAACATAGTATTAACTAATATAAAAATAAAGCTCTTGCCTAAATATACTACAGCTCATCTTCAACTGATGGATGCTAGAATAATTAATTCTTTTAAAGTAAGTACAGTATTACAGATTTGCTAATTAATTTTGTACACCATTATCAAGAATATTCTTATTTTAAAAAAAAAAAAGATAAAAAAAATAATAATAAAAAGAAGATAAAAAAGAAGTAATAAAAATAAAATAAAAAAAAAAAGTGACAAAAAAAGAAAAAAGAGTAGTTTATTCTTGTTTTAAGATGTCTTAAATTAGTTAACAAGTTTGTAATATACTATTATTATATGCTAACAAAATATTTATTTATTTAGGCCAAATATAGATATTTTCTTATTTAAAAACTGTTTAGATACATATAAATTTGCACTTGAGACTTAGTCAAAACTGGTCTCAGTCAATATAAAAAAAGCAATAAATTATTGTGCATTAGCATAGAATAAGGTATCAAGTAAAACAAATAGGAATTGTTGGTATAAAATAGAAATCCTTCTAGTTGAATTAAATAATAATCATTTTTCTTCACAAAAATTCTTATATTATAATGAATATCTAGATGATGAAAGAGAAGTTCATTATCTTATTGAACAATTTTCAATTAATTCTAATTATCTTTTACCTACTTCAGAATATATAAAAATTAACAATGACTTATCTACAACTAAGATCCCTTTAAACCAAAAAATTTTAGCTGCTCTTTAAGAGAATGATGATAATGATAAGAGTGAACTCACACCTCAAATTTCATTTAACTTAGTACTAGAAAGTTTAGAGAATATAAGGTTGTTATTATTGAATCTATCTGAAACTTTATATATTAAAAATAAAAACTTAAAGGTTATTAACTCATTTAAGAAGTACATTTTAAGTTTAATTACTTGACAAAAAAATCAATTAAATATAGAGAATTTTTTTAGCAATAATGTATAACCATTCATATTTGTTTTAGAAGGTGTTTATAAAGTATAGGTTAAAGAAAATATATTAATTATAGAGAATAAGATGAGTTGATATAATTAAAGATTGAATATACAAACTAAAATTTGATTTAGTTTTTCAAATTCATAGCATTAAGTTTTCTTAAATAAGTTTTTAAAGTTATTCAGATTAATTTTTAATAGGTTTCTAATATTATATTCTAAATATTCACATCTATTCAGTATACATAAATATCATTGAATTTTTTTTTTAAAAAAAAAAACAATGAAATGTCTACTGTATTAAGAATTTTACATTTATAATCATAATTTTGTTTTGTATATCTCAATATTAATTATTAATTATTAACTAATTAATTCAAAGTAGCAACATAGGAAGTTATTGATTAGTGCAGATAAATCAACTAATATTCTTATTATAGTAATTAGATTTTTTTGACTATTGAACATTCAAATTTTAATTTATTATTCTTATAAGTTAAAGTAAAATGGTGAATACTTTTTTTTTTTAATTTTATAGTTATTCTTTCTTGTGAAAATGCACTAATCTTATTAAACTTAATAGGTAATTAAGTTCTCTATTGTAGATTTTTTAGTAGACACCTTCATCACAATTATGGTTACTAAGAACTCTTATAGTGTTTATAAAACATTATCTTATAAACTTAAGCCTATAAAGGCCAAGATTTTACCAGTTCTTTTCTTTAATAATAGATTCAACCAAGTTTGAAATTATTAATAGTTTATTTTCAAACCTTTTATAATTAATATAGGCTAACTACTGTATTTCAATTGCTATTAACAGTAGAAAGAAACACAAACCAATCTTAAATTTACCTTACAAAGAAGAATTTATGATATTTATGTTTTATTAAAACATATAATTGAACAAAGTATTGTATCTAAGGTAAATTAGAATTTAAGCAAGTGCTGTCAGGGTTGTCACATCACAATGTCCAATTGGTTTTAATTTTTTTGAACATATGCCAAAAAAAATTGAAACCAATTAAACATCATGATGTAACAACCCTAAGGCTATACTATGTTTGATTGTTAGTGATATTATATACAGTATAGTCAATATTAAGTTATAATGTTAATTATTTAGATGAAATATTTATCAGGTTTATCATTATTTAATTTTGGGTTAAAAATTTTGATGAGCAAAGATGAAACTATTGATTAAACAGTATGTTTATAATTTATAGTTTTATTTACATAGTATTAGAAATAATTTATTCATTAATTTATACTTGCATATGTAGTATTAATTATGTAAGGCTTTAATTTATAAATTCTTTTCAAATTATAATATATGTGCTGCATATTGAAATGCAGCAACATTAATAATATGCAATAAATGTATGTAATTATATATTATTCATATGAATCTTATAAATACAGTATCTTCTTTATTGGCTTTGAAGCCTAGTTTGATTATATTCTTATTACTGAAGCTTTACTTATTTTAAACTTGATTTTAAACTTACAAAAAAAGCTAAAAAATATAAAATTTTTAACTTTTAAAATTTAATTAGCTTATTCTTATAATTAATCATATTTACAGTATATAATTAACTCAAGCTAAGTTGTACAATATAGGTTATAAATCTTCATTATAGCAAGATGTCTAAGACTATATAGATTTGTTATAATAAGGTACCTTAATAGATTGAAATCTTGATATATTGAACCAAACCCTTCAGCTTCTGAGCTTCATTATATTGAAGTTATACTGTACTTCATAACATGCCAGTTATATGATATAACTATTATTATAGATATTCTAATTTAATTATTAGTAACAGTTGTTATAATATGATATTACATAAGTGATTATTTAAATTTTCACTGTTGATAAGATTTAAACACCCAATCTACTACTTGAAAGATTAACAATCTAATTACTTCACTAAGTTGCCATATCTCTTATTTAATTTAATTTAATTTTATCTAATAAGTCATTTTGTTTATCATTTTTAATTATATATTCTTTATCATTTATATTATGATTATTATTGTTAGACAAGTTATTTAGTGCAAGACTAAGTAAGTTATCAAAATTAGCTTCTATTTTTGTAAGATAAAGGATATATAAATCTATCTAAGAGACAGTATAATTTTTTATTAATTGCTAAAAAGACTTATAAAATATATGTAGAAGTATTTTTATATAACAAAAGTTTTTTTTTTAGAGCTATTATATAAGAAAAATAGATATAATTAAGTTTTTATAATATTATTATATTTTTTATATTCTTTTTATTAACTATTAACAAAATTGTATTTTAAGTAAAAATAAAAAAGTAATATGTTATTGAGTTCTATTAGCTGATCTTAATATAATTATAAAGAAGATTTAGCTATTTTTTTATAATTATAATTATTAATATTTAATGCATTATTTTGTATTACAAAAGTAATAAGAAGCATTATTGTTAAGATTCAATATAACAAATCTATGACTTGAGTAATAGAGAAAGATATTAAGAAATAAATAACAAGTCTTTTAAGCAGATATATTATATTCAATAATAGTATAAAGTAACAAATATTAAATAAAAGTAATTGATAGATCATTAAGAATATTATTATAAAGTATTTGGTTTAGCAAATCTGAAAAAGGTATAAAATATAATTCAGATTTGCTCGTATATTTACAAATATACTGCAAAGAAATATAGTTGCTAATTATAAGTTTAAGATAAATGTTTGCTCTCTAGTCTTAAAGCTAAAGTTAATTATAAGAATTAATATAAGAATTATTTCTCTTTTTAACAAGTTCAGGATGACTTTTTTATTATCATATATAAAAATATATTTAGTATTTTTTTTAAGAAATTTAAATTTATATTATTATTTATTGGTTTGATTATTAATATAAAGGCAATATGATAAACACAACATGTATGTCATTGTATCTTGTTAACCAATTTAATATAGTTTTGCAGTCTATTATTTAGTTTATTATATTGCTTTTAATATAGATAACAATTTAAAATAGATGCATTTAAACATAAGTTAACTGTAATGACTAAATTATTAAAATAGGTTAAAATTTTATATATGTTATTTTTATTTTTTTTTATTTTTCTTAATTAAAGTTTAAAGCATTATCTTTTTCTGCTAATTTTATTTTACAAATTTAGTTAAAATACAAAATTATAAATAACTTAACAAACATTATAAAAAACATACAAGAAAGCATTAAAAAAAAGAAACAGACAAGCAAAGTATATAAGTAGAATACAAAGTTGCAGCAAAAGAAAAAAACCAGAAAACACAACAATATTTTTTATTAAAAAATAAAGAAAATTTTAAAAAATTAGAAATTTTTTTTGGAAAACTATAGCTAACTCTGAAAAAAAACAGACAACATGTGGCCAGTAATTTAAGCAAACAACAAGTAAACTAATGCAACATATATAAATTTAAAAATAAATAACATGTACAACAAATAAATAAAAAAACAAATAATAGAGCTAAATATGCAAAGTAGTCTAGAACAAGATCTAGAGCATATATAAGTTATATAAACACAGTGTTTACTTAGATATGTTAGCAATTATAGAGTAAAAGTAATAAAATATATAGATAGCAAAGAGATTATTAAAGTTTTAGATATAACAAAATCAGCAAGCCTAAATGATATAGAGTTAATAACAAAAACTTTAGTAGTAGAAGATGTAGACAGAATTACAGTGTATAATCTGCTTCTATATAATCAAATAATAACAGCATTTAGAAAAGCAAATAACATATAATTACAAAACAAAAATATAGAAAAATGTGCTAAAAAAAATTAAAAACATGAGTTTGAATCTAAAATTAGTTGAATTTCTTTTAAATATAAAATCAGAAGAGAATATTACAGAAGAAAACAAGATGCAAAAAATAAAAATTACAACAAGTAACAAGAATATAAAAGTGAAAAGTATTAAAAAAAGAAGACAACATCTAGAAAAAGAAAAAAAAAACAAAAGAGAAAAAGAAAAAATTAATAATAAAACAGAAAAATAAGAGATAAACAAGTTACAAACTAAGAAGTTAAAGAAACAACTACAACATAAAAAAGAAATAGAAATCTCTTTAAAACAAAGTATATAGTTTCTAGCAAATAGAAAATGCAACAATGCCAGCTTGTACAAAGCTAAAATACCAATTAGCAATCTAAAAAAAAACATAGTTCAAAAAGACTGCAATATATAAAAACTTTATTAAAAGAAAACAAATATATAAAGTTAATCAAAGAAAAAATAACAAGAAAAAACAAATAGATGAAGTTAGATTTTGATTGTAATAGCAACAGAGAAATAGCAATAAAAAAACTTTACTAAAAAAATATAACTAAAGCAGAAGCTATTAAAGAAAAAAAACAGAAACAAAACAATATATAAGAACAAAAGCATTATATAGAAACTAAAAAGAAAAGAAAAAGATCACAACAAAAATGTTTAATGAAAAAAGAAAAAAAAAAAAAACAGAAGAAAAATAATAAACAAATTTCTAATGATCTAAAACCTTTTAACAAATATAGAAGAAAAAAAAGTTAAATTTATTTGCAAAAATATATAAGATGCACAAGTAATTACAATTAAGAGAACAAGATTTAAGGCATTAGCAATAATATAGTTCATATTTTTGGAAAAAGAAAGAGCCTTATGGTTACTACTATTTGATAATAACAATTTAGTATAAGTAATATAGAAGTGTTAAGACTATATACAGAAAAAGAACCAAGAACAATATACTGCTAAACTAATAGGTTTAGTAAGAAAAGCTTCTAAGGTTTTGCTGCTAAGATGTCTGTGAAGCAAAAAAACAAAAGCAATACATATTTCTTCAAACAGAAATGAAAACCCAAGAAATACAACAAAAATTACTTTCACAAATAACATAAATCTAAAGAGAGCTATGAGCAAATTAATAAGATATTACAACTATATACTATATTAGAAGTTAAAAGAAGAAAAAACTACATAATACACAAACTTTAAAGAAACAAATAAATACAAATATAATATACAAAAACAAGAAGAAAAGAAGTTAAAAGTTAAAGAAAGCCAAGTGACAAGCAAGAAACCAAAACAAGAAGAAAACTTCAAAGAGAAGTCTAGAAAAGACAACAAAAAAAATAGCAAAAAGGCAAAAGAGGTTTGTGAGAAAATCAAATTTCACTAAAAGATTTTTCAAGATATTTTAAAAAAATTAAAAATGATAAGTGAAAGGCAGACTTAGCCTGCTCAGTGTTTCTAAAAGTAGTCACAATTGAAAACACAAACATAGATAAGAAAATTATAGAATTTCTACAAAATAAAAGAGAAGTATTTAAAAAAAAACAATTAAAACAGCCTTCTTATCTAACAGAAATTAAAAATAAAAAAGATAATATAATAGTATTAGAAAATAATCAACTTAAAAAAAAGTAAAAACAAAAAACTAGAAAAGAACTTAAAATAGCTTGCTATAATATTAACAAACTTAAGACTAAGAGATAAAAGTTAAAAAATCTGACTGAATAAATAAAAAAAAAAGAAATAACAATTCTAGGTATAGTAAAGATAAATATAACAGAAAGGAAAGAAAAGTTTTTTTTTTAAAAAAATATTAACAATAAAACTATGACTTTAACTTTATTAAAATTTAATTGAAGTTTTTACAAAAAAAAGTTTGCTTTTAAATTACATATAAAGAATAAAGACTCAGACATATAATCTGCAACCTAAACCTACAAAAGTGACTAAGACTTATTTAGATTTGAGTATTAGTAATAATATAAGAGAGAGGGATATAATATTTAATCTATTGGATAGTCCAAAAATCAATTTTAATACTAATTTATAATATTAAAATAGAGGGTAAAGGTAAACTAGAAGAAGAATTATGAGTTAAATTTGTAGTAAGTGTAGTTTAAGACTGTGCAAAATGTGAAATACAACATGAAATCTATATTTGTTTATATATTTGTTGGTTTAAATAAAAAAGAAATTTAATAGAAAGAGAAGTAGCTATATAATAAGAAATAAAAATATTATGAATAGTAGAAATAAGGTCAATAGAAACTAGACCAGATAAAGTAAAAATAAAAAATAATATGTGTAAAGAATTGTGCAATTTGAAGCTATTAAGTGTAAGAATTTCTTGATATAAATTAGAGACAAGCTTGGTAAACATGTCAAGAGCAGTAACATTTAAGATACAATTAAGAGAATTAGAGATTAAGTAGTAAAAAAAAGAAAAGTTTTTAGTACATAGCCTAAGTATACAGTATAAAGGGTTTTGAACTAGTGCAGCACAAAATAAGAGAAAACAATCAAATATAGGAATACTAATAGATGAGAAATTGTAAAAATATGCAGAAGCTGTAAAAAGAAGCAATAAATATATAATAAAAATATGAATATACTTCAAATAATTAGAGCTAATTGTAATAGAAATATATATTACCAAATGATAAATTAATTAGCAAAATTATACAGTAAAAAGTGATAAAACTAATTTTAAAGAAAAAAAGGCATATGCAAAAAATTATACTTGGAGATTTTAATCACACAATAGACAACATATTAGACAGACAACATTCACAAACAACAAGCTATAAAAAATTATTAATATTTAGTTAACTCAAAAAAAAAATTTGTAGATATGTACAAAAGCTTTTATCCAACAAAGAAAGAATATATATACTGTAATTAAACAAAAATATTGCAACAAAAATAAACTATATATAAATATCAGAAGTGCTTGTCTCAGATTTGCAAAAAGCAGAAATAAAAAAAGCAAAAGAACTAACAGATAATAACCACAAGATAGTAACTGCAGAAATATAACTAAAATATGCAATAACAAATAATAGCAAAACAAAAGTCAAGTGTAAAGACTAAACAAAAATAGTATACTTATATTATGAAGTAAAGCAAAAAGATTAAAAAGAATATGTAACAGAACTACAGAGACAGCTAAAATGAAAAAAAATAAAACAACTATTAGATAATAATTCTAATACTAATTGCAATACAAATGCAATAAGTGATATATAGAAAGCAATAGAAAGTACTATCTCTTAAATTGTAGACTAAAACAAACAAATTTGACTATATTTTTATATTTATTTGGCTTTGATTTACTTTTTTAAAATAATAAAATATTTAAATAAAATTTGGTATAATAATATTTGAAAATAAGAATTATTTTTTTGTAGTATTTATTTTTAAATTATAAAAAAAAATTAGATTACTTATAGATTAAAAATATACAATTTTCAAAATTTTTTTTTAAAAAATTTTTTAGTTTATCTATAATAAACTTTTTAAATATTAATTGTAAACCTATAGTTTTTAATACAACTTTTTAGTTTATATTAAAGATTACAATTTTATTTTATTTTATTTTATTTTTTTATGTTAAAGTCTTTGTCTTTAAAAATCAATGTTTTTATTCAAGTATTTGAATACAGATGCCTTTAGAAGCTTCTATATAGAGAAGGTTGCTACTAGTTACATGTGTACTTTTGGTGTCTAATTTAAGTAGTCCACCTATACATTACTATATAAGTTCTACACTAGATATCATATCTGCAAGCTAACTATAGATCTTGTCTATTTAAACTCTCTGCATATATAGTCTAATTTGTAATTACAGAGACATCTTCTAGATTACACTTGATGCTTTTAAGACCCTTAGGACTAATTTATTTTTAATATAATACTTACTAAAACCTTCTGTGTCCCACATAAGTTGATCTAGTTTTATACAATATGCTATAGTTATCTAACAATTGCAGTTACAGGTGTTATCTGTTTAACTACTACATTATAATATTTTTATTCTTGTAAAGTTTACTAGAATCTCAGTACCTATCATCACCAGTGTTGTTATTTGGATATATAAACTGTTGGATTTGGACCAATCAGACTTAAGGCTAGAGCTAAATGGACTTAAGACTAAAGGCTAAAAAAAATATTAAACTTAAGGCTAGTAACAACACTGATCATCACAACATCTTCTTCATCATCTTTTATTAACTGTTACTTAGGACTGACAGAACTTCTTCTAACTTCCAATTCAGATAACCTGGTATAGTATACATATGTATTCTTTTTCTTTGATGATTCTGACAGCCTGGCTGATTATATATTCCTTTATACATCTTTAATATCTGGTTTATTCACTTATCTCTTTAGAATGTTTCATAAGCTTTCATTAGTCTAATTGTATCATTAAAGTTTTTGCTATCTCTTTATTTGAAAATTTTTAAGTAGGCTTTTGATTCTTTGGTTTCTTAGTTTACTATGTTCAGTAGTCTTATTATGGGTTTGTACTGAAGTCTTATGCAACATCAGTTATTAATATTTCTCTATATATATAACATTACACTTCATATAAATGCCTTGAGCTTTTATTTAAGATAATACAACTTAAGGTTATTGATACACCAATCCAACTGATCATCAAAAAACAGTTTGCTGTAATACAAATTAATTTTTAAATTTTATTATAGATGGGATTTAAATCTTAGACCTGCCACTTGAAGGATAACACCCCAACTACTATACTAGGATCACCATTCTCTTAGATTACAATTTTAATTATTATAAGTTTAGTAATTTATATATAAAAATTAATACTTGTCTTAAGAGCAAAATTTTTTTTTAATTTCAAAAATATATAAAATTTTAGAAAAATTTGAAAAATATTTTAATAGTAAACTCTAATGTTATACAATCTTTAAACTTTAATTGCTTAAAAATTTTTTAATAAAATAAAAAAAGTTTTTTAACAAAGTTTATAAAGTAGATTTTTAAAAATATTTTTTGCTTAGAAAATATATTGCTAAAATTAATTATTAAAATTTTATTATAAAAATTAATTTAAAAAAATTAATACAGACAAATTTGTCTATATTACAATTTAAGAAATACTTGAAGTAGCAAATAAACATATTTTAAAAAAAAAGTTTTTAATACAAAAATAAATAGAAAACAAAGTCAAAGAAAACAACAACAGCATAAGTACATTGTAGAGTTGTAATAAATAATCAAAAAGACAAAAACAAAGAAGAATCAAGAGACAAAAAAGAAGAAATAAACAGTAAACTCAAAGCAATAGAAAAAGAAATAGGAGTAATATTACTAGAATTGCACAAATAATGATCAGAGGCCTGAATAGAAGATATTAAAGACTAACAAAGAATACTTAAAGAAAAAAAAATAATAATAGGAGCAGCTGCAAAAAAAAACAGATTCAAAAAAATATAAACAAAAAATTTGAAATAATTAAAACAGATTAAGACAGAATGATTATAAGTATACTTAATAGGCTATACAAGAAGATAGTTTTTAACAGATACATAATACATAAAGAAGAAAAAGAAAAACTAATGATAAAGCTAAATGTAGTTAAAGCAGACTTAGAAAAACACTATAAAAATCAGTTTAAAAAAAAGAAAAATCAAATTAAAAGAAATATTAAAAAAATAAAAAAAGATATACAAACCAAGAAGTTAGATTAATAACTTATAGTATGATAAATTAGAAAAAGAAATGGATAAGAAGAAATGAAATAAAATACTGAAAGAACCTAAAACAGACATAGCTTTAGAAATATCTGATATAAGTTATATATTAATCAAATATATAAATAAAAAGATACAAAAAATTTTCAAAATGTTTGCAAACCTTATATTAGAAAAAAGGAAGATACCAAGCAAGTAAATGATAGTACAAATATATCTAATTCCAAAAAATATTGAATAGGGCTATAGTTTTAATAATATAAGACCAATTATAATAATTAAGATTTTTAGAAAAGTGGTTACAAAAGTAATAATGAAAAAATTAGCCAAAGTATTTATAAAGAGACAAATACTCAAAAAACCAAACTATGTAGATCTGTTAGGCAACTCAACAAAATAATTAATATATATCTTAAATATGATAATGAAAAAAGCTTTAGAAAAAAATAAAAAAGTATAGATACTGTTGCAAAATATGAAAAAAATATTTGACTTAGTCCTATTAAAGAGCCTAGAGTAGATACTCAAAAAAGTTAAAATACTACAATAAACAAAGAAATATACAATGAATTTTTTCTTTAAAAGACAATTAAAAGTTATTATTGCATATAGTCTAACAGAAGAAATAAGAGCAGATGATGAAATAGATCAGGTAAGATAATCTTATCTCTAATATGACAACTCTTTTACAATTTATTATTAGAAAGGATTCAAGAATATTGTTATAGAATGAATTATTATTATTTTATTATTATTAGTTATTATTATTATTATATTATTATTATTATTATTATTATTAGTATTAGTTATTTTATTATTGTATTATTATTATTAGTAGAAGTTGTCAAAACATTCTGTTGATTAGTAATCACTTAGTTACTTAGACGCTTAGATGCTTAGTCACTTAGATGCTTAGACGCTTAGTTACTTAGCTACTTAGTTGCTTAGTAATTAGTCACTTAGTAATTATTAGTCATTAGTTGCTAGAACCTTCCAATCACTTAGTAATCG
>CAJVQA010006140.1:0-15251 GCA_910591915.1 Cetraspora pellucida
TTTTATAATATTATAAATAAAATTATTTATCTATTATAGTAAAATTTTGAAGTATTGTATTATTTTAAAAAAACATATTTGTATATATTACAAAGTTTTCCGGGGTCCCCCAAAATTTGCCGGGGTTACACAAAATTATTGGATTTGATTGGTTAATTTATGTAACCCTATAAGTTAACAAATTTTTATACCTAATCTTTAAAAAGTCATATCTTCCTGAATTTTTACTCAATATTAATGATTTTACTATCATTAGAATCAGAAAAACATACTCTACAAACTTTTCTTATAAATTAAAATTAGGTTACTTAATATAATTTTTTATAAAATTAAATATAAAAAAAAATTACCATTAGGTTTATATATAATTTTAAACTACTACTCTCTACCCTTAATGTGTTTCATATTCCTTATTTATTGTATTCTTTTAAAAATAACTGTAATATGCTATTATATTAATTTAATTAATTCAATTTCTCAAAACCAAATAGTTTATTTCTGTATATATAAGTTTTTTTTTTCATAGTTAGTCATTTACATGTTTGCTATAAATGCTTAGGTTAAATTTTAAAATTCTATATATAGCAATTTTCAAATACAATTTGGGTTCAAAAAATTTATTATCAAAAAAAGAATGAAATTTCATACTTAGTTAAATTGTATACAGTAAATATAAGAATAATAAAAAAAAACAGAAAGACTTTAATAGAATTTATTTTATTTCATTTTTATTATTTTTTAATTGCAGCAGTTATTACTAATAAGGTTTTAATTTTTTTCACTTAGTGGTAAATTGTTTATAGCAAAAAAAAAAGTAGCTAACTATGATTTTAGCAAACAATTTTGCAAATCTTAAAAATTTCAGTTTATATTTTGTACTCAAAAAAAACTTTGCATTTAGGAAAAATTTTATTAAAGTTTTATATAATGATCACATGTTTAGAGTTAATCTTATATAAATTAGTGCTGGTATATTTTTGATATATTTAATTGAAAATACAACTTGTATCAAAAAATTCACTATATTATGCCCAATAAAGTTTATATACAATATATGTAATATTTATTATATATATAATTGAATGTTTTATATATTTTGATTCCAATTTTATAAATTTGTTCTATTTAATGAATGCTTTATATTAAATTCATCTTACTAGTATTTTCTATTTAACATGAAAACATTAATTTTATCTTCTTGACTCTAATTCCAATTAATAAATATGATATCTAACTTTTAATTTTTTTTGTAAAATCTAAAATGTTAAAAAAAGTATTAAAAGAAATAAAATATAATTATAAAGGTTTTAAATCAACTTTTTTATTAACAAAATTCACAAACAATACCAATTATAGATCAAGTACTAGCAAATTCTAAGCTAATTTTAACTGATAACAAAATCACTAAACCAATTTTGTACCAAATAAATTTAATAATAAGACCTCATAATAATAATCTCAAAATTTAAAAACTTGACAATTAATGTATAATACTAATTTTTAACTGCTAATTAATATTCTTAAATTGGTACATCATTATATATAAATTTCTATCTTTAATAATATATATATAAATAGGCTAACTGATAAAGAAGATAAGTTAGATGCACTGTTAATATAGACCAAAAGTTCAACCTATTTTTTTTGGATTTAATATTAATTAACTAATAAATAATTTAATAACTAAAATTTTAAAACTTTGTTACTTTTTCAGATTAATAAATACTTATTATTTTGACTCCAATTATATTAGTTTAGCAGATTGATAATTGTCTTACATTTATATTATTTAATCTTTACTATTATTTTTTACTTTATCAAAATAATAATGCACTATGTTTATCTTTTTGTTTTTAATTCTGCTGAGTTTTTTATTTTAAGTTAATAAATGCTTATATTCATTTTTTTAACTCTAATTAGATTTGAATTATAATTTAATAATCCTCTCATATATATATTTAGTTTTTTAAAAATTCTTAAACTTTAAAAGATCTGAATAGTTTAATAATAAATATTATATGTTTTGTATACTACTACAAAAAATAATAATAAATTAATCTGTATTTATAAATTGTTATCAATAGTTACTATAACTAAGTATCATATATTATCATAAACTGTTTGTATTCAAAGATATGAATTTCAAAAATCTTATAATTGTTTAGAAGTTGTTTGAAACTCAAACATTTCAATTTTTTTCAAAAATTGTAGTATTATACTTTGTTTTATAACTCAGAATGTTCTTTTAATCTAATTAGATATAGTAAAAACCTTAAGTATATCTTAGTATTCAATTTCTTCCTATTGTGCATATTGTAATAATTCTGTATGCATTTCTGTTGCATCTATTTTTAATTTTGCATTAGTTGCATCAAAATGAAACATAACCTCTAATAATCCTTTTACTTTTTTAGTTAATCATTTTACTATATTTTTTTGATTAACCTTAAGATTTTCTTATAGTGCTCAACCTAAAACAAATATTATATGTCTAAAATAAAGATGTTATAAAAATAAATTTTTTTAAAAAAATAAACATCAAATAGTAAAATTTGATTTTTTAATTTTAAAATATGTAGTATATATATACTTTTCAAATAGTGCATCAATGTCCATATCTGTTATCTTTGCTGAATTTATTAATGCTAAATTATTGTTGCTATTTATACTCTTAAAATAAATTGCATTTATTAACTAGTTATCTAAGTATTACTAGTTGAACAGCATATAAAATAATAATGAATCTTATATCTTCTTTTTAATTAATTAATTCTTCTTTATTTTCTAAGAAAAATTTGTTATATATAGTATAAGTTATATTATATCCAAATATATAAAGAATTTATATATAATATACTTTAGATAGAAGCATAAAAAACAGTCCAAGTTTTTGTTAATTATATGTGCATAGTTGAAAAAGGATTTGGTTTTTTAAAACTATAATTTTTTATAATTTTTTGTAATTGTAAAGGATTAAATTTGTATAAAGGCCCAAATTCTAATAAGAATTGTATGCAAATATGTTCTGTTTTAGGCTATATAAATCTATATTATGTTAAGATTTCTGGAAGTGTACCTAATTTTTTTTTGTCTAAATCTAATTTAGAATAAACAAATTTATTGAAATATTATTAGAAAACCTTTTATTTATATTAAAACTATCTTTTGATATTTGTAATACTTACTAGTAGAAATTTAAAAATTCAACATATTGAATTTTTTAATTTAACTAGTATTTATATAATTATAATTTTATCTAAATTATGTTTCAGTTCAAAATAAGCTATATGTGTTTTTGATAAATTTTTTATTGCATTTTCTATATCTTCTCCTAATTTAATATTATAGCCTAACTTAACCTATCTTTTTATTAAATATGTAATCTAAAATATTAATCTAATTAGATTATATTATATATAAATTATAATTCAACAAGAACAAACCTATGCATAATATGAGTTAATTATAAATTTAGCTTTTTCTGCTTCAAGAAAAATCTATTTTCAAAGATTAACATTATACTATTCTTTCTAATAACTTATAATTAATATTAATTCAGTATTTTTATAGTATAAACTATTGTCTAATACTATCATTAATCATAGTAATTTTGGATTAATAATTTCTAAAATGGTATAAAGTGATGAAGCTATGAACTATATATCTTGATAAGTATCAGCTAACCAATAATCAAATGCTTATATATTTAATTTTTTATCTAAAGAATTTTTTTAATATATAAGAACAGTATGTAAGATCCATTCTCATTTACCAAAAAAATCTTTTTTAGTTTTATGAGCACTTTGAGGATTAATTTGTATTTTGAAATCTACAAGAATTAATGTTCTATTATAGTTTAAAGATTTAAGTCCAACAGCTAGCTATGCATTCAAATAAGTTCTATATGCATAATGAATTATAAAAGCTACTAAATGATTTAAATAATTTATTAAAAATTTATGTTGTTTAATTTTTAGTTTTACTTACAATTGATTAAAAAATTTAAAAAGATTTTTATATTCTTTATATATATTAGAATGTAAATGATTACAATTTCCAAATATATGTGCAAAACAATAACTAATACATAAATTGTGAATCAAAACATCTTGCTTGCTTATTAAAAAAGTTTTTGCATAATCTTTTTATAAATATTATTGTAAATATTCTATTTATTTAAATAATAAGATTATATTAGTAATGTTTAAATAAAATAAAAATAAAATTATAATTATATCTTATTCATTACATTTGCTATATTTTTATTAATTAGTGATTTAATATCTTTAAATACTTCATAACTACATTTATAATATATATTACAAAGTCCATCTATATTTTCTTTATATAAAAAACATCCATCTTCTAAACATGTTATAAATGCAGTACAATGCATTTTATTTGGAAATTTTTTATTAAACTTTTTCTACAACCCTTTTTTTGTATCATGCAAATATATCACAGACAAGCCAGTTAAAGTATCAGTTTTATAACTACTTTATAAAATATTATCTTTGTATATAAAAAATTGATCTAATTGTATTAAACTTTCTTATAAAAATTGAATATGATAAATAATCAGTTTGAGAAGTAGAGATACATTATATCTATTAATAATTGCATGTTTTTGAGATTCATGAATTATATGTTATCCAACCTTATAAATTAAGAATTATTAATATTTACTAATATTAATTTTAAATAATTTTAAACTTTCTTATATTTAAATTAGATTTTAATTCAGAATATTAAAATCATTTACAATAATTAAGAGTATTTATTATTTACTATCTAAATTTTTTTTATTATTAGAAAATGCATATTAAAAACATGACTAAAATGTTTGTATATTGTTAAGCATATACTTTAAAATTGGTATTAAAAATTCTATTTTAAATAAGATTTGTATCATTTCTTTGTCTTTATTTAATGAATTAGCATGTGTTCAAATTTGAAACTAATAAAAAGTAATATTATTACATATAATTTAAATAAATAATTTTTATTAAATAGTAAATATTCAAACTTCTAATTTATTACATAATCATAATGTTATATTATGTCTGCCAGCAGCCTGAATTAAAACTCGCCAAGCATTAAATTCTTTTTTGCTAAATTAGTAATATGCTAAATAGATTTCTTGCAAACTAGTAACTAATTCTATTATCTTACTTTTATTTTTAGCTCAATTAATAAAAAACTAATACCATATAATATTTGTAATTGTTTTTCATTTTAGATAATAATTAAAAAGTTCTTTTATTAGATTATAATTATTTTAATCAATAGGAGTACATGTAAGAACATGATGTTGTTAAAGATATAATTGAGTTATTAAATGTTCTAAACCAAAAAGTTGTATATTATTAAATTTGCTTATACCAATTAGATGCTATATTTCATTAGATGTTTGTCTTTCAATACAATTTATTAGCTAAAATTCTTGATATATTTTATAAAAGAACAATTTAAATCATTTATAATTAAAACAAATAATGTTTTTTTGGAATAATATTTATAAATTAGTAATGATTTATAACTAGATATACTATTTTTTAAATCTTTAAATGATAATAACCAATTTCAAATACAAAAATTTTAATTTTGCTATCTAAAAAAAATGAAAATAGACAAAATTTAATATCAAATAAAAATTGAAAAATAATTTTTTCATTAGTTCATCCAATTACAAGAGGTTCTAAATAATGGGTAGTTTTAAATAATTTTGATTATACTGCAGAAATAGCTGTGCTTGAATTGTTAACTACTTCTAAAATAATATTATTATAAGAATATTAATAATCAGATAAAAAAGTATTAGAACAACTAGTAACTATTATAGTTATAAATATTTGTTTATTTAAAATAATACTAGTTTTTTGTTTAATACAAATTAGAAAAAAAAAATAGGTTTCTTTATTTGTAATATTTTCATACTACCAATATTATGAAAAGAGTCTATAATAATAGTTTTTTATTAATAATATTAGGTTCTACAAGTATAATATCTAGTTGTCATAAGAGAATAGTGATCCTAGTATAATGGTTAGGTTGTTATTCTTCAAGTAGCAGGTCTAAGGTTCAAATCTTACCTATAATAAAATTTAAAAATTAATCTGTATTATGACAAACTGTTTCTTGATAATTGGTTAGATTTGTGTATTTGTAACCTTAAGTCACATCATCTCGAATAGGAGCTTAGGGCATCTATGCCAAGTGTAATGTTACATATATATAAAGGAATGTTAATAACTGATGTCATATAAAACTTTGATACAAACCTACAATAAAACCACTAGGTGCAGTAAACTAAGAAACCAAAGAGTTGGAAGCCTACTTGAAAATTCTTAAGTAAAGAGGTGGCATGAACTTTTAACAATATAGTCAGACTGATGGAAGTCTATGAAACATCTCCAAAGAAATAGGCAGATAAACTGGATATCAAAATGTGTAAAGGAGCACATAACCAACCAGGTCATCAAAATCGCTAAAAAAAAAGAATACATAAATATACTATACTAGGCTATCTGGATTAAAAGTCAGAAAAGCCTATCAGTCCTAAGTAGCGGTTAGTAAGAGATGATGAAGAAGATGTTATGATGATAGGTACTAGGGTTCTAGTGAACTTTACAAGGGTAAAAATAATATAACATAGTGATTAAACAGATAACCCTTGTGACTGCAAGTGTTAGATAACTATAGCATATTGTATAAAACTAGATCAGCTATGTGTAGAATATAAAAGGTTTTAGTAAGTTTCTTGCTAAGGATAAACTAGTTCTAAGGGTCTTGAAAGCATCAGGTACTTTGGATGGATGTAGTCCAAAAGATGTTCCTATGATCACAAGTTAGATTATATATGCAGAGGGTTTAAATAGACAAGATCCATAGTTGGCTTGCAGGTATGGCACTTAGTGTAGAACCTGTATAGTAATATATAATCAGACTACTTAAATTAGGCACCAAAAGTGCATGTGTGGCTAGTTGTAACCTCTTATATATAAAAGCTCCTGAAGGCCTCTGTGTCTAAATACTTGAATAAAAAAATCAATTTCTAAAGGCAGAGACTTTAACATTAAAAAAAAAAAAAAAAAAATCTAATTGTCATATTTTTTGATATTTTAAAGATAAAAAATTCAGATTTAAACATGTATTATAATATTATTATAAGTTTTATCTCTTATATTTATAATATATTAATATAGTAATAATGCTAATCTTAGCTAAATTATTAATTAAAGATTTTTTATTTCATCAAGATTGTGTTTACAATTTTCAATATACTAAACTCAAAGTTCTTTGCTAAAAAAAAAACTTATAAAAAAACAAACTTAATTTTTTATTTTTAATATTTCTTCAAACTTATTGAAAAAGAAAAAATTAAATTTTTTTAAAAACTTGCTCTTAGAAACAAAGAAATTAAACAAAACTTAAAAAATTCACAAAAATAACAACAAAAAAATATAACAAACTCAACTTATAATACTTCTAAAAATTTAAACTAGTTTCTTAACTATCTAATTACAGAAAATATAAAACAAAATACAAAACTAAGTACAATACTTGCCAACAACTCTTTAACTTTTCTAAAGATTACCTTTGTAAATTTACTTCTAACTAACCAATTTCATCTATTCTGAACAACACTTAATCAACTTTAAATTCAAAATCTTCTCAAAAACAAAGTTTTAATTATTTGCTTAAATTAATAGCAACAGAAAAACTAAAATTTCTTACTAACTTTCTTTGCTAATTAAATCCATCACTCTCTTCTTAACTTAATATTCTTTAATATGCTTATATCTCAACTTTAAAAAATTTACTTACTAAATTTACTAAACTGCTCTTTACTAAACTTAATTATCTACACATTTTTTATTCTTACTATTCAATTTTATCTTATTTAATTACAAATTACTATAAAGTAGCAATTAACTTTGCTTGATTATACTTATTTTTTCATAACAAATATCAACCAATTTATTACCAAAATTTTATTAACAAATTAGAGCTTTAATTCTTAGACTTTTGATAAAATATAATTTCAAATATAATATATCAAAATCACTATTCAATATTTATAACAATAATTAATTTACAATTACTATAAATCTTAAGATTTCCAAATTTAAATTCTCTAATATATTCCAAATTCTATTATTTAAACTATATATTAATAATTTTAACATAGTATACAAACTTCTTTAAAGCTTATCAAAAACAATTTACAAACATAAATAAAGACAAAGTTAGAAATTATATTAAATATCAAATTGCAACTACACTTGCTCAAGAATGCAAAATGTTTTTACCTTCAGATTTTCAAATTACAGAACCTACTTCTCTTTAAAACTATTTTTTTCTAATTACAAAAACTGCACTATTTCACATTTATATATATAAAGATAAAGACTGCAATTTCTTACTCAAAAACACAAAACACAATTTTAAAAACATATTTATCTACTTCTTTAACAAGTTCTTTGAAACTTTTTCTGCATCTTCAAAAAAAAACACTATTCTCAAAACAACACTATTTACTTTCAACTACTTAATTTTCCTATTTGACCAACAATACATAGCAACTTTTACAAAACTATTCTACTATATACATTAAATAAACTTGCACTAAAAGTAAATAAAAAATTTGCTAAAATTAATACTACAAAAACTAACCCAAAATATATAGCTTATTATTTTTATTTTTATCTTAAAGCTTATTTAAATACTGCAACTAAAAATAACAGTATTACAGATTTTGAACTTAACAAAGCTTTAAAAAAATTTATTACATTTACTATTAGTTTATATATATTACATAAATAATTCTCTATTATCATATACAAAGCCAACCAAAATTTATTATACAAATTTAACTTGACTATGATCAAAAATATCTTCTAGAAACAGAAAAATTTATCATCAAACACTATAATATTAAAATCTTTTTGATACAAGATACTACTTTCTTTCTATCTTTAATTATTACATATAGTTTACTTTTTTAATAAATTCTTCTATAAATAATATAAATACAACTGTTATTTTTAAAATAATAATGTCTTTTACTAAAAGTATGCTATTTTTAAAAGAGAATAATGTAAGTAGGTAAGCAAGTAAGCCTATTTATGTAAAAAACCAAGTTAATAATAGTCAGATCTAATGTATAAGGTAGACTATAGTATTTTTTGCAACTGTGAGAACTGAGTATATAATGAGCATATCTATAGAAAAAAACTCTAACTTCTCAAATAACATTACATCACATCACTCTGAGAACATATTTCTAGAAAATATTTTTTATCTAACTCTAAAAAATCTTATATACTAAACATCTTTATAAACACTTTTACAAACTTAAATATTACTAAAAATGATTATAAATTATCAACAAAAGATAACAATACTATTGACTCACTAACATCAAACACTATCTAAAAAAAAATCTACATTTCAACTTCTGATCTATTTAAAATATATAATTCTTTAACATGCTACAACAAATTTTTCTCTTATTACAACCTACAACTTTTATTAGCACTACAATCAATAGGTTCCTTTTTAAAATTTATCTAAGATAAATACCCAATATACTTCACAAAACAATATATTAAAATTTCTATTAAAACAAATATAAAAAAGCATATATTCATCTTTCACAGAAACTTAACCTTTTATCTAATTTCTCTTATATTCATTTTAAAAATCTTTTAAAATTCTAAAATATTCTACTTAAAAAAAACAACTCACTACCAAGATTCAAAATATTTTTTTTTTTCAAATTGCCTTAAATCTCTTTTAAATACTCAACTCATTATTCTTATACTACTTATTTCTATTACAAATACAAACAATAATATCCTATCTTTAGAAAATTCAATTGTAAAATTATTAAAATATACTTACTAAATGTTAACAGTAGCCTAGATAATTTCAAACAACTAAGTCTAATCAATTTTATTACAAAAAACCAAATAAACATTTTTAGAATTTCAGAAATATACCTATCCATCAAAAAGACAAAATACTCAATATTTTCTTAAAAACTAACAAACTATAAAAGTTATTAAACATCTAGTAATGTTCAACAAAGTGGTATAGAAATATTAATCTATAAATTACTTACTAAGCATATTAGAAAATCCAAACTTTTAAAAACTTTTTTTTAGAAATTAACATCTTTCTTAAAAATTTTTATATAAAACTAATTTAACTTTATTTTCCAACTTAAGAAAAAAAACAACTTTAAAAAAATATTATTACATATTTTTCTTCTATACTAAACAAAAGTAACTACAAAACAATATTAATAAAAAACCTAAATAGACTACCAAATCTTAAATTTGACAGACTTCTACAAAAAAGCTTTAATATGTTTAAACATTTTTTTCTAAAACTTTTTAAATTACTTCAACTATATAATATTTACAGACTTTTTAAACTTTCAAACTTAGTATTTTCTTATTCACACAATAATAGCCAAAGCAAAATTGATCAAATATGAACTAATGTTCATATTACACTTTTAGATAATGCTAATATTCTATCTAACCTATTTACTTTAACTGATCATTCAATAGTTTTACTTAAACTTAGTGTTAATCTTCTAAAAATTAATATACAATTTATTTAACTAAGAATTATATACTAATAGAAATTAACTACAAAGAAACAAATCAAAAACTACTAATTCATATTGAACAAAACTTTCAAAAACTCCTCATCTTTATTAACAATATTACTAATAGATCAGAACTAAACAATACTTGAAATCAAATCAACAAAGCTCTGATCAAAGCAGCTTAAAAATATATTTTATTTAAAAAAATCAAAACAAACCTATTTTATAATAAACAACAACCACTTAATTTTATACTATTATACTAGATAAATATATAGTATTGTATATCTGAAGTAAGTATAAATATGTTATTATTTGATTTAATTGGATGATTTTTATATTATATGACCAGACAAACAAACTTTATATATTACTTTTTACATAATAATATAGTCCTTCATTATGCTCTAGACAAATAAAATCAATTTGTATAATTTTTTGTTTTGCAAATAAAGTGATTATTTCACAAATAAAATAGTTATATGATATGTAATAAGACAGACAAAAATTTTTTAAATTACTTTTTAATGTGATATTATAAATTAAACTAATAACTTTATTAAAACCAGAGTTGGTCAAATTACTGGTCGACCAAAAATTTGTTGGTCAAACTGGTTTAGTCAAATTGGTCAAATAGTTTGGTCAAATTGGTCAAATAGTTTAGCCTATTAAATAAATAATTTTAATATACGAATAAATAAACAAATATATTTATATACTTTATATATTATTTAATTAATTTGAACAATTTGACCAATACTAAACCCTTTAACCAACTGATTAAATTGGTCAAACTGGTCTGGTCAAGCTTGATTATTGACCAGTCTATGCCAACTCTGATTAAAACATAATCTTTTATGTATCAAAAAAATAACTTTTGTATTACTTTGCTAATTATTTAATGTTCTTTACTATATTTCAAACAATAACTAATTTAAACAAACTATCTTACTCAAAACAAATTTAAATAAATCTAACTTTCTACAAATCTACAACTTATATATTAATAAATATTCTTCTAATATCACATTACCATCCTTTTGCTTAATATTAACAAACACTAATCTCAACTTTATTAATTTTTCAAACCTTTATACTATTGAAATCAAAACTTTAAAACTCAAATTTCTAAAGAAAAACAAAAAAATACTCTTAAAAAAATTCTAAACAAACTAAAAGAAAGAAATAACAACTTTCTTTAAAACTCTAAAATCTTTTTTTAAAATTTTCTTAAAAAACACAACAATAATATAAATTTAAATCATATTTTATCTAACAATACTCTTACTACTCAACTATTAAAAATTAAACAAGCTCTACACTCTTATTTTTAAAACTACTTTAAAGAACTTTTCTATATACCAATTAAAGAAAACTCTAAAGTTTATGAACTTTATAAACCTTATTTAGAAAATGAACTATACTTTATTAACTTATTTTTAGAAAGTACTTCTGAAGAATAAGAAATATTATATATAATCTTTCAAACCAAAAAGCTTCTGGCCCATCTGAAACAAATTATGAACATTTAAAATGCTTAAACTCCAAAGCTTAAAATATAATCTGTCTTTTTTTAACTAAATGTCTTATATTACAACAAATATCAACAATATGAAAAACATCTAACATTTTTCTAGTTTTTAAAAAATTCTCTTAAGACTTTATACTTGACTAAGTTAGACCCATTTTATTAATTAAATTTACAAAAAATACCTTACTAAAAGCTTTATAACTTGTCTCAAATAAATTATTACCTAATACAAACTTCTAAGCAATCTAAACTTTGTAGCAACTAAAAATAGTTTAACCTATATTTTTATTCAAATATTGCTCAACACAATTGAACATTACAAATTAATAACAAAGAGGCATAGATACTCTTTTAAAATATGTCCAAAGCTTTTGATACAATCAATATTAAATGATTGCTAAATATATGCAAACACATAGGCATTCTACAATCTGATCCAAATTTTATTAAATTCCTTCATTAAAACAGAAAATCAGAGAAATTACAGCTTATAGTCTTATAGACTTAATTACACTATACTCAGGCATTAAACAAGAAGAAACCTACTCTTTATTACTTTAAAAAATCTACTATTATCCAATTTTAGCTATATAAACTCTAAATACAATTAAAAAATTTTTAAAATCTTATCACAATCCTCTTTAGAAACAATCCTTTTAACATTATCAATTTTTCAACAATATTATCTCTTGGTTTCATAGATAATATAGTATAACATTGCAAATTTAAAAATGTTCTTTAAAATATTTTAAATAATATATTTAACTTATATTAACTAATTTAAATTTGATCTTATTTATATTTTATCTAACAAAAAAACACTTTACAATATTTCTTTAAATTCTCTACTACTTATCTTTAATAATCAACTAATTATACCTTACAAATCTAATAAAATAATCAGATATCTAGGAATCTTTCTAGATAAAAAAAACTTAACTAAATCTATACTTGACAAAATCTTTAACAAAACCTTTTAATTTATTTATATTATATAATACAAAAATCTTCTTTCTATATAAATATTACAATTATTTAATATTATCCTATTATCATTCTTAGATCTCTTACTTTAAATTTGTTCTTTTTCTCAAAACAAACTTCAACAACTATCAAGCATACTAACAAAATATATCAAATATATGCTTCATCTATCTACAAATATAAATAATAATATACTTACTAATTCACAACTACTTAATAGTTTAACACTCAACAAACTTATATTACAAGTTAGCAACAATAATATAGAAAAATGCTTTAATAATAATATATTTCTAAATCAAATTTCTATACATCAAACTAAAAAATAGCTTTTCAAAATATAGAAACCATCTTTAACTCAAGATATAATACTTAAAAATTATAAGAAAACCTTTATTTTACTATAATATTTTAACTTTTTTATTTATACAAAATTAATATCTCTTTTAACAACTCACTACTTCATCAATTAACAACCTAAAAACAAAGTATCAACTAAACAATATTTACAACTTTATCCTATTTTCAGATAATTCAACAATATTAAGTTTTAAAAACAAAAAAATTCTTTTTTTTAAACAACTACTTACAGCTAATAACTACAACCTACTTTTATAAAAAAAAATCTATCTTAAAACTTGCAAATCTTCTTAAGATCTTATTTCAAACTGATTTAAAATACTTTCAAATAAAATATTTTTCTTTTCTATCCAATATATATAGTCTAATTTTCAATTTAAACTAATTAATCCATTTTTGAATATATTTAATCTAATTATATCTTAATATAACAATCTTAAAAACATAAATACTTTATATCTTATCTGAGAATTGGCATATTAGCAAAATAATAAACATACTTAACTCCAAAATAATTCTTTAAAAATATCAAATTATTACAACAATATTCAATACAATTTATATTTTCCTAGCAGCTATAACTCTTCAATTAAATTACAAACAAACTATTAATCTTAAATACAAAATACAAAAAAGAAAATAATATCTTGAACTAAATATTAATACTCAAGAATCTAAGTATTCCAAAACATTTATGCAGAATTATACAAACCTGTTCTACAAATCCTTCCAACACTCTTACTACCTTTTTCAAAAATTCTTTTAATTCAAAATACAATATTTAATTTTATATATCAAAATCAACTTATAGATTTATACAAAAAAATACTACATATTGACTTAAACAATCTTTATTTCTATACTGATGCCTTAATAATAAATTTACAAACACATAACATCTTTACTAGTATTGGTTGAATATTCAAAAATGATATACAAATCAAATTTAATGCATTTATATCTCATGCACCAAACTTTACAAAAGCAAAACTAGCAGCTTTTATTTTATTTTTTTCTTATTTTATCTTCTAATTACCAAATTTACATTTATTTTAATAGTCTATCTACTATTCAAACCCTCATATATTCAATATTTTATAACTACAACTCACAAACTAAACAAAATAATTAAGATATTATTTATATTCTAAACTTCTTAACTAATATAAGAATATCAATTACACTATATACAAAATCAAATCTTATTTAAATAATATCTTATACAATATAGCTAATGCTCTAGCTAAACACAAAGCTAACAAAACTGAGCTCAAGCTTAATCTTAATTATTTCTATCTTTTATTATTCTTCATTTAGAACCAAATTCTAATTATATACAAATTATAAAAATTCTGTAAAAACTTATTCAATTAAACATTTAACAAACTTCTTAAATTATTAAGAAACCTTTCTACTATAAATATTCAACTACTAACTAAGATCATTAACTCTCAAAACTCCAATCTAAATTTATACTCTCTTAGAAACAAAATACTACTTAACAACTTACCAACAATATTTAATTTAAATACTTGCTATTTTACTTTTAACTTAACTTCAAAATGTTCATATTGTAACTAATATAAAAATACTAAACATCTATTAAAATGTTTTTTTTACTCATACAATCCAAATGACATTCTTATTAACAAAATAACAAATACTTTAAACTCATTAAAATTATCAGAAACATCACTATACATAATAATACAAATTCACAATTCATATAATTCTTTTTTAAACTATAATGCAAAT
>CAJVQA010006141.1:0-15250 GCA_910591915.1 Cetraspora pellucida
AAGTTATAGTCATCATACTATAATTGAGCAGCTTCTGATATCACTGTAGTTAAAGGAAAAACTACAGGTTAACAGTACCTTTTACTCTTTTTTGCTAATTTTAAGTTTTTATACTTCAATTTAGACCTTCTTATCTTTATTTCTAAATTATAAAAATAATATTCCTCCTTTAAAGTAATTCTTACAGATAAAGTTGTCATTATATGTTATTTAATAAAGTTAATCTATATACTGTTACTATCTTAAACTATTTGTCTGCTGCTGTGTAGTAAAGTAAATTATTACATCTCCACTCTATATATATTTGTAATAATCAATTACTGTATCAGGTAATCTTGTTACCTGGTTGTATTATATTAAGAAGTTACAACCCTGTAACAACATAACTAACTAGACTGTTAGACTCATCAGAAAAAAAGAATACAAAAGTATATCATATTAGGTTATCTAAATTGGTAGTCTGAGAAAGACTGCTGATTTTAAGTTGTGACTAGTAGGAGATAATAGAAAAAATGCTAAGAAGATAGGTACTAAAGTTTTAGTGAACTTTACAAATATAAAAATAGTGTAATGTAACAGTTAAACAGGTAACCCATGTAATTGCAAGTATTAGATAACTATAGCATGTTGCATAAAACTAGATTAGTATATGTGAAACATAAAAACTCTAGTAAGTTTTCTGTTAAGAATAAAATAGTTCTAAGGATACTAACTAACATTAGAAACTTAAATGGATATAACCTTGAAAATGTTCTCATGATACAAGGAGGATTGCATATGTAGAGGGTTTAAATAGGCAAGACTTCTAGTTGGCTTGCAGGTATAACATCTAGTATAGAACTTATATAGTAATGTATAAGCAGACTACTTAAATTAGATGCCAAAAGTGCATATGTGACTAGTTGTAACCTTCAATGTAAGGTAACTCCTGGTGGCATGCTGTGTCCTATATTTGAATAAAAATGTTGCATTCTGAAGATAGGAACTTTAACATTAAAAAAAAAAAAATTTATTATATAGAATAAGCTAACTATTATAAAACACTTTGGATAATTTTATTTTTAAAATATATACATGTCTAAAATGGAGCATAAGATTTGAAAAAAACATAATAACAATACAAATTCAGCAGAAGTAACCTATACTTAGTAAACAAAGAAGAAAAACAGTTAAAACTTCTATCAGCTATTTTATAATAATAATAATTTTATTAATTATATAAAATTATAAAAATTTAATTATAATAAACTATTAATTTATTTATTTAGTAAAAAATGATATGATGAAAGGTTATTAAAAATTAAAGAAACTCACAAGAATTTAGGTATCCCATATACAAGAAATGATAAAAGTGAAGTTAAATGGCAACAAAGTGCAATAAATAGAAAAAGTAAATATTTATTTTATATTTATTTATTAAGGATGCATATACTAATTTTTATTTATTTATTTATTTTTATTTAGCAACAAGATATAAGTATACTAAAACTAATGAACGTAAAAGAAAGATTTCTACTACCAACAGTTATAATAAAAGATTATGTTATAAAACTAGTTTACAGGATGCAATTGAAGTAATGGAAATGGATCCAACAAATAATAATAAAAACATATCTACATTTCAAAATAACCATAAGAATGATTTACTGTTGGATATTGAATTGGAAGAGAGAAAAATTGCTTTGTTAGAACGTCAAACTAGAATTAGAAAAGAGGCTACTGAAGTAAGGCTATGAATTACAAAATCAGAAGTTAAAAGCAATCCTGGGTTTGTAATTCTAGATGGTTTAGATTTATTTTAAAAAAATAGGCTTATCTGTGTGTTTAGTTAAAATTAAATAAACTTATTCTTTTATTCGCTTGCAATTGAATAAATTAAGATTATAATTCGAAATGTTATGCTTATTATTAATATTGGAGTAATGCCCAGGAATCGAACTCAATTATTATTTTTTCAATAATTAAGTCCGATATTTTAATAACGCAAAGGTTTACTTTTTTTGTGTTACTTATTTATTAAAAACAAACGTCGAATGTACCAAAGCATAAAAACCATTCATATGTACTTGTATGGATGTTTTTTTTTTTTTTATAGAGTACGTACTATCAAATTTTTGTTCAATTGTCGTCTGTACGTACTAATTTGTATTACCGTACCGTACAATTTTACTACCTTAATCGAAGTCCCTATTTACGAAGTCTGGACCAAAAGGACCGGACTTTTAACAGCCCTACCTGGTCATTATTGATTAATAATTGTCACTGCATCTACGTACGTATGTACATACCAGGTTTTAGACTATCTTTGTAAATAATAAACGTTACATTGATCATAATCACGCCGAAATCAATAACTTAACGAATCGGCAGAATAACTCGGTAAATTTTTCACAAGGTGTCCCAGGAATAATGATAACAGCTGTAAAACTCGACTCCATGGAACCGGACCGGACTTATAACTTCCATACCCGTCGGATAACTGGGTAGCATTTTTTTGACCATGACTAGGACATTTTTCACTTAATGGGGGCCTCGATTTCATTAGTAAAAATTTGAGTAAATTTGGCCTAAATTATTGATCGTCGCCGTTGGCCAATCATAATCGGGGATCATCCGCGCATTTTTTGTGTGGCACCTAGGCTTAAATGTATAAAAATTTCCAAGACTTCCTGTTATATTTCGATTCTTTAGTATTATCTGTAGTAGTATACTAAAATTGGCAGATTGCAAATTGAATAATGGATAAAGTGGTTGGCAAGACGAGCTTTTTTTAGTTCGCCAAATAGTGGCAAGGCTCTCTTCATTATTGTCTCACCAAACTCATCAGCTTGCCAACCACCCAGAATTCCAGTTAATAAAAGAAGAAACAAAATAATTTTGATATTATTTTGCAAGATCAACTACCACTTTTAGTGCGTTACAAGAAATAACAATATAACGGATAATCTTGGGAATTGTTATTTCCAGATAAATTAATTAAGATTTATTCATGACAAATATGTCAAAATTTTCGACCGGGTGGTTACATAATTTGAAAAACGTCGTAACTAAATCTATAAGCCTATGAATTCTCTGGTTCTTAAAATTAATAATGAAAATTTAAACGGCGTTTATGTTATTTATACATTATAAAAATGTATAACAAAGTAACACGAAACTTTACGTGTAATGCCAATTAGTTATGTTCAAAAGCAGCATGAAAAAAATTTATAATAGATTGTTTTATCATCAAAAAACGACAAGTTAGAAGACGTTAATTTAATGAATGAACTCGGGCACATTTATCTGATTGAAATGGAAGAATTAACAAGAATGAAATCAAGGCATTTATTCATCAACAAAAATCAGCTGAAATGGGAAATGCGGACCAATAAATAATATTGACGTTGTTATGAATATGGAATAGGAGTTAAAATGGATAAAAACAAGGCATTCATATATTGTAAAAAATCAGCTGAAATGGGAAATGCGAATGCAATATGTGATGTCGGACGCTGTAATCGAGACGGAATAGGAGTTGAAAGGGATGAAAATGAAGTATTTATTCATTATCACAAATCTTCTGAAATGGGAAATGGGATGCAATAAATAATATTGGATATTGTTATCGAAATGAAATAGGAATTAAAAAGGATGAAAATAAGGCATTTATTTATTATCAAAAATCTGCTGAAATTGGAAGGGCGGATGCAATTAATTATATTAGAAATTGGTATATATATGGTATAGGGATCAAAGAGAATGAAAATAGGGCATTTATGATTATCAAAAATCAGTTGAAATTGGAAATGTGGATGCAATAAATAATATTGGACGTTGTTATGAATATGGATGGGAGTTGAAAAAATGAAAATAAGGCATTTATTCATTATCAAAAATCGGCTGAAATGGGAAATACGGATGCAATAAATAATATTGGATATTGTTATTGATATGGAATGGGAATCAGAAAGGATGAAAATAAGCAGATTTTGATAATGAATAAATGCAACATTATCATTCTTTTCAACACCTATTTCACGTTGATAATAATATCCAATACTATTTATTGTCATAGAATTTCCCATTTCAGCAGATTTTTGATAATGAATAAATGCCTTATTTTTATCCTTCTCAACTCCTATTCCATCTTAATAACAACGCCCAATTTGATATATTGTGTCCACATTTTCTATTTCAGCGGATTTTTGGTAATGAATAAACGCTTTTTTTTTATCTTATTCAACACCTATTCCATCTTCATAACAACGCCCAACTTGATATATTGCCATATCATTTTCCATTTCAGCGGATTTTTGATAATAAACAAATGCCTTATTTTCATCCTTTTTAATCTCCATTCCATCTCGATAACAATACTCAATATTATTTATTGCAGCAGCATTTCCCATTTTGGCGGATTTTTATAATTCATCAATGTATTATTTTCATCCTTTTTAACACCTATCCCATATAGATAAAATATCCAATCTTATTTATTGCATTCTGATTTTTTGATAATAAATAAATGCCTTATTGTCATTCTTTTCAATTTCCAATCCATGTTGACAACAATACCAAATATTATTTATTGCAGCAGCATTTCTCATTTCAGCTGATTTTTGATAATGAATAAATGCCTTATTTTCATCTTTTTCAACTCCTATTCTATATTCATAACAACGACCAATATAGTTCATTGCATCCGCATTTCCCATTTCAGCGGATTTTTGATAATGAAAAAATGCCTTATTTTCGTCCTTTTTAACTCCTATTCCATATAGATAATAATGCCCAATATTATTTGTCGGGGATGATGCTGAAATTTGGATGATCGTGAAATTAACGCATCTGATTGGTTAGAGTTAGGTGATTAGCCAATGGGGTTTCTAGATTTCACGATCATCCATCATCCCCATTATTTATTACATCCGAATTTCCCATTTCAGCGGATTTTTTATAATAAATAAATGTGCAATATATAATACTGGACGTTGCTATCAGGCCGGAAGAGGAGTCGAAAAGAGTGAAAATAAGGCATTCATTCATTATCAGAAATCTGCTAAAATGGAGAACGTGATTACAGGATATTGGAGATTGTTACTACGTATCATGGTATAGAAGTTGTTGAAAACAATAAAAATAATGCATTTATTTACTATCAGAAATCTGCTAAAATGGGAAATGCGGATGCAATATATCAAGTCAGATACTGTTATCATTACGAATTTAAAGGGATGAAAATAAGGCATTTACTTATTATCAAAAATCAGCAGAAATGGATGATTTTGTTGGAATGTTTCAAGTCGGCTATTGTTGTCGAAATGGATTGGAATACCAAGAGACTTACAAAAAGCTAATTACTGATATAAAATGTAAATAATATATTTGATATATAAATTATATATATATATTTTTAGATGTTATAGTATTTGAAATATTTATACCTTTCAGATGATAATTAGGGAAAAATCAAATAATAGGTAATTTAAATTATTATTACGGTCCTTCTATTCTATAATCAACCAGTTGGTATGCTGATGATATAAAGTTTTTTATTATTATGTAAAGAAATATTTATTATCAATTATTTCTAATCAAAAATATTCTTGCTTAATGTTTATTCAATCTAATTATTAGTATGGGGCGGTGTGAAAAGATTAGTACTTCAGAAAAAATTCATAAAAAATTTTTTACATATAAATTTTTTATTTTTTTTAAAACAAATTAAATATGCATTCGGAAATATAATATATAAATTTTTTATAGAATTAATTGCTATCTTTTGAACAATCACTATTCAGTTCATCATCAATACATGAAATTTCTTCATCAAATTCTTTATATTTTTTTGCATATGAAAGAGCTTGTTTCCAAAGCCCAACTACAGTATGAGAATTTATTTTCATTAAATCCATATAGAAGCTTATCCCGAATGCTTAAAAGACTTGAGTATGGACCTGTTCGTGCTACCTCACCCTTTACAACTGCTCACACACCTTCAATTAGTTGAAGTTTACAGTGATATGGTGGAGTAAATAAAACCTGATGATTAAACTTTCTGCCTATCTCTATACAAGCGAATGAGACTTTTTCTTTGTAATGCTGAACTAATTCTAAAAGTTCAGCTTTACATAATTCATTAGAAGTTCAATTTCATGATTATTTAACCAATCAATAATTCCTTGTTTTTTAGAATTAGATGTTGGTATATTTTTTATTCGTTATTTATGGTAGCATGTGTCATCTATATGAATAATTGAAGGACTATATAAATTATTGATTGTTTTACATAACTTAGTAAAAAGATCTTCGAAAATTTCAGCATTGAAATTTCCATGGTAATCAAATTGATTGGCAGTTATATTTGCATTTTTCATAACTTCAGAAAAATTATTCCATCCTTTAGCATCAATTCATTTTCATCCTCTATTTCCTGGTGGTTTGATTGTTAGATTCCAAATATAAATAGAATTTAAAACAATTTTACCATACAATTTATTTGTTATACCATTTTGAAAAATTACAATTGCGCTAAAAATTACTAACAAGGGATCCTGTCCTGGTGTTGAAACAATACCATAATGTAGAAGCCATGTATTAGGTAAGTTATGATGTAGGTGGCAGTAAGACTCATCAATATAAATCTCTGAAAGATGTGACACATCATTTTCACTTTTTAAATTTTCAAAATGGCATCGAATATATTTACAATGATATGCTACATTATTTGGTGATTCATGAAGTATATTTCTTCATTCACCTTAGCCATAATAATAACTCAAACAATCTAATACTCATAAAAGTTGTCATTTTGAGAGGTCATATCCATTTTCAGAAAGGTATTCTCATAAGACAGATGTAGATAATTGCCTTCCAGAATTATTAGATTCTAAGATTTTGGTATGCAAAAGTAATGCAATATCTTTATTTGGTTGTATTTTAGAACAACCTCAAACTTTATTAAGTAAAAATGACCTGTTATTACATTGATTCCAATCAGATAAAACCCTTCCAACTGTGCTTTTAGCAATGCTCAGAACCAGGGCAGCTCATTTACACAACATTAATTTTTGATAACCTATATTTATAGCTTTAGGGTCAAATAAATACTTGTAAACATTTATTATTATTAATTTTTATTATTAGTTAAAGGTGTTTCATTTCATTTTTCACAAAACTCATTTATAGGAACAATGGTAAGTTTTTTACTGCATAATTTCTGAGTATTACTTATTTAAATATGTAAATTTTCGATAAATCAGATTAGCTTTATTTGACTTTCTATATTAGTAAATTTAATTAATTACATATGAGGTACATATCTTTTTACATTGTGCTACATTTAGCTATAATATCTAAGATTAACTAATCAGATTACTTTAAGCTATTCTTTATTTGTCTATTGTTAATACTAATAATTTGATTAGAATTAAACTTTTATTAAGTCTATTAGCTTGTCTATTGTTTATTTATAACTTTTTTTTTAAAGAGCATACTTTATAGCAGTTATTTTATTAACATATGTTGGGTTAGTTATTACAATTATTTTTACAATAATAAGAATACAGCTAATTATATATATAACTTTTAGTTGCTTATTTAAATAGTTTGTCTTAGAGTTTTACACTAGATGTTGTATTTATAATCTACTAGAAGATTATCTATTTAAACCTTTTGATTATCTACTTCATTAATTATTTAACTACTATAAACCTCTATATATACTTAACCAGTTTACCATTTGAGTAGTATAATACCTTCTTTTTTTTGTACTAATACTTAGGCTATTGTATATTTTAGAATATATCACCTGTTAGTAAAACTTAAAAGATCTTTTTATTAACTACCTACTTATTTTACAAATTATAAACAAGAACTTACTCTTGTAAAGTTTATTCATATTCTAATATCTACTTTATAGCATATACTTAGTACTTTAGTATATTTCTGTTTTGTTTTTGACTTCCAATTTAAATAACTTAAAAGAACTATAACTTGTTTTTAGTATATCAAATCCAGTCTGATATCTTTTTCTTTCAGTTCAAATTCAATAGTCTGATTGATGATATTCTTCATCTAGAAACTCTTGTCTTTTAGTTTTTCTATATTAATATTTGTTTTCTAGATTTAACCTTTATAGTAATACTATTAAAGATCTGTATTATCTTTTTGCTTAAATCTTTTCAAGTGTATTTTAGTTTTTTTCAGTTGTATAGATTTATACAATTACAAGAACTTATTTTGGATTTGTATCATCTGATGCTAGTTTGCATTTCTTTGTATAACCAGATGCTCTATAACCTGCTAGTTATACTGATATAATTATAGTTACAGATATCTTATTTTAACTAATCAACTAAATGCAACTGCTATAATACAATATATTGCACAAGTGATTGTTCAAATTTTTTTACTGTTAATAGGTTTGAACTCACAACCTGCCACTTGAAGGGTTGACAACTTATTCACTTCATTAAGTTGTCACTCTCTCTTATTTATAACTTAATTATTACAAATTTTAATATAATTATATATTTACAATAAGATTATAAAGAAGAATATAAAAGAATAAAGCTATACTATTATTCCAATCATTTTTGAAATTGTTAATTACTAATTAATATTTTTTAAATGTAAATAAATAGATGAATAAAAGTTTTGATATAAATAATTTGGAAATTTTACAAAAATAAGACAAGGTAGATTTGCAATAGTATATTTTGCTAAAGAGTTAAATAAAAAACAAAATATTATTAAACACGTTGCACTTAAATTGCTTTATATATTAAAATTTTATATTAAAGAATTTATTAAAGAGGTGATTTTATTTTTATGCATATCTTTGTTTAATAATTGATAATTTTAAGATTTTAATTATTCTGAGTTTAATATTACGCTAAAAGCTTATTGTGATATTGGTTCCAGACATCCATCATTTTTAAGATGTTATGGAATATCAAAAGATAATATTTTAAAAGATTATATTATTGTTTTGAAATATGCACAAATGGGTTCTTTACTCCAAAATCTTCAGTCAATAGCAACTATGAAATGTGAAGATAAATTAAACTTAGCATTGTATCACATCTAATCTTCAAATAATTCATTCCCAGAAACTTATTCATTGAGATTTACATAGTGGCAGTATCTTGCAAAATAATATAGTGCATATATTGTAGATTTAGAACTTTAAATATCAAAAAATCTAGCAATAAAGGCGAGAAAAAATGGAGTTTATGGGATTTACCATATATTGCCCCAGAAATTTTAAACGGAAGGCAATACATAACGGTATCAGATATTTATTCATTTGGAATAGTTATGTAGGAAATTTTATATAGAAAACCTGTAAATTTTAATATAGAATTTACAACTTCAATTAAAAATATGCCGTAGTGACTTAAGACCAACTGTTATTGAGAACACGCCACATTGTTATGTAAATCTAATGAAAAATGTTGGGAAAAGAACAAAAAAATCGCCCAACAGCAATAGAAATTTATGAAATCTTTACTAAATGGCAAACTGATGCAAATATTATGTTAGAATCAAGTAAATCAGAAGATATATTAAAAATATTAAAAATACACATATACAACCATATTCGAAGGTTATTTATAAAAGCGAATTTATTGATTATGTACATCCCTTTATCAAGGTACATACGCAACTAAATTTCCACTTTTTTTTTTTTTTTACAAATAAGCTCTTATATTAACTATAAAATGATTGATTTTAGATAGTGGATTAGGAAAGTTGAACATTGAAGATGAACATCTCAAAACGACTAGTTAATTTTTAATTATATCTATAGTTACAAGATATGGAAAATTAATTCTATGAATGTGACTATTAAGTAACTATAACCAAGAAACAGTTCAAATTAGAGAGTATTTATACATGTATAAAGTCTATAATATATATACAATGCAGGTAACTTGTTTTTCAGCAAATATGTACACCGATATATTAAACTTGTGCAAAAGTAGAGCCATTGTGCCGTCTAAACGATGGGGTGACTACGTATAAAATTAGCTTATTTACCAAATAATATACATCGTTTAATGGGATGCTAAGAATTCTTTATCGTTATCGTAACGATAATTATTTTAAAATTTACTGGATCATTTAAATGGCTTGTAGCATGAAGATTTAAAATATAATTTTAAATTTGGAGTTAGGGATTAGACAAGGGTTATAGGTAAAATTACTCTCCCGACATTTTTTTTTTTATTAGTTCCAAGACAGATTTAGACACTTGTTTCTTGTCATTACGGCGCATTTGCGAAATGCCCCAAAATTTGAAAATTTTGACTACTAATATGTAAATATAGATTTTACTGAGATAATCAACATTCCCCAATTTATGATGCGTCATTTTAATAAATTCCTATGTCTAATGAGATGCGTCGGGGGTGGGAAGATGGGTTAGCCTGTGGGTTTGACTCGTTATCGGTACAGATCAGGGATCCAAAAAGCTTTTTCGGGGTTTAACATTGATTGATTTAATATATAATTTGGTAACCAAAATCTAAATTTGGTGACCAAATGATTGGATTTGGTGACCAATTGTTTCCGTAATGAATTTTCAGTTTTTTTGTTTTTCTTTGCTTCGTAAAAATTTTACAATTTGATTGGTCAATCTATGTAAATCTTCAACCGAATTTTATAATTAGGGAATCTGGTAAAAGTGGATTATTTTAATTATTCGTATTCTTGTATTTTTTGCGTTTAGCAAATATTTCATTAAGTTATTAATTAAATGATATATATTTGGTATATAATATGCTATGTACTACATAAAATTAGAGATTCTGAATATAAAAATGTGGCATTAAGGATGGATTTATGAATCTTTTAGGCTTAGATAACTGAACAAATCAGAATTCTATTTTATCAAGATCCAGAAATCTAACTTGATATCTAACGCTAGTGGATTGTTTTCAGATTAGAAAAAATTTTTGCAGTATGTTTTTTTATAAATAATTTTGCGATTTTATGAAACGATAAGTAAACTACAATTATAATTTCTGGTTTAATTTTAACCGAGCGCAACTCCAGACACGATACATTGAATCAGGACGATTCAAATCCTATTTCGCTGGAAACAGGCACTAATTTATAGTCAACATAATTATACAGTGCAAAAACTTGTGGCTTCTCAACATCATTTCCCGACACTTAATCCACTTAATTCCTACAAACGCCAACCCTTGTTACGAATAAGTTCGTAACAAATTTTTTGATTCTCGCCATATTTTCGCTAGTAATCGAATATTTTTGCAAAGTTAAAGTCATGACCTCATGTTTGCGTAATGATTTTCTACTAATAAATAGGCATCCTACCTTTTTCTCTAATAAACTGTTCAATACTACAAAGTCACTTGCACTAATTATTTTTTAATGCTTACGAACTGAACTAACTTGGCTGTGCCATATCGAGCCAACCTTAGCTTTCGGGGGAATTATTGTCGAGGAAAATAGGTACATTGGTTTTGATTTTACAAAGAACACAGAATCAAAAATATTTCAAGAAAAACAACAATCGGAGCGATATAACCTCTATTTAATATATATATAGCATTAAAAAAAATTAACTATTAACCATTGCTATATTTGTGAAAATATCTCTATGACGCGTCATTTTGAATCATTCACCGATAATCAGACTTCATTTGATCTTTCACAACAAATATAGTACAGGACGGGATAAAGATATCATGTCTATATTAGTAAATTTTAAATGTTATCGTTATATACCTTTTTTAAAAAAGGATGTGTTGTATTATACGTTATATATAATCTTAGGTTATTGGGGTTTATTAATAACTCTAACCTAGGTCTAGTCAACCCTAAAAAAAGACAACTCACGCAAAAAAAAATAAAAAATAAATAAATAAAAAATTTCAAATTAAATTTCAATATTATCATCAGCCATAACTTAGTGACTCGTTAGATCTTTCACTTGCTATGCTTTAACGGTAAAACAAAAAATCAACGTATCTTTGTGCATAGGTACTTATCCAGTAGTGCACTAGATTTATTTTAAATGAATAACAATGATAACTATGAAAAATCTAAATTTAGGCCAAGACTTAAAGGTCGAGATTCTTTCACATTATCGTTATAATCAAAAAAATATTTGTTATATAATTCTTGAAACACCAGAAACTAGTCAAATATTATTCTTGGAATGATTTCCAAATAGTTGCATCGCCAATGCTTCGCCTAGTCACAAATTTGGTGAATTTGTATGAAATATTCATCTGCAAATCAATAAGCATAAACCATAGTAAGCCACCATAACGCGGAGCCACACAGAGGAACGATTGATTTTTACCGATTTTTGCATTTTTGCATTTGTGCTTAAGTTCTGCCCTGATTGTTCATAAAAGCCTCTCGCTGGATGACTAAGCCAAAGACAAAATTTTTTATGGTGTCGATGATCGTTTATTGCTTAGGAAATTTGATTCGTCGATGATTAAACGTTTCTTTCATTTGGAAAAGCCCCAGCGAGTTTTATAAAAAGATGCAACGTTCGGTAATATGCGTTCCTTCCCTCTTTCCCCTCTAATTTTCATATTCCTCAACTTTTATATTCTTCCCTAATCTTTATATAAAGAAAGATGATAATGATAATAATAATAAATAATAATTAATTAAAGATTATAAATTATAAATATATATAATCTGATTATTATTTATCATATTATTAAAGTTTCAGCCATTAAATAAAGTTGCAAGACATGAATGAATGAACTGTTAGAGAATAATATTTCTTTATAGTTCTGTTATTTATTTATTTATAAAATTCGCGTAATTTTTATTTCTTTTATTTTTGGGAAGTTATTATTATTATTACAGAATTTTAATAATAGATATTTCTTAATATGTTTATAGATAACCATTTCATAATTTGAAGCGACGAAGAGGGCTAATTTATTCGAAGTTGGGGACTGGTGATGATGTGTCCCATGTAAATTTGTATTTGTATAAATTCAAAAGTATATATACTTAATCCTAATCTAATCCTCCGGGCATCAAAAGTATTGGTTAATTAACCTCAAAAGTATAATATTTTCTAATTTAATCCCATCCTGAGTGTTTTATTTCCTTTATTAATCTAATCACCAAAAAATTATTTAATAATTAATGTGTAAATATAATAATTTTATTTAATTTGATATAGATTTATTTTTTTATTTAATTTCTTAATGTAATTCTATTATATATATATATTAATATTAATCTGGGTCTTTATGTATTTGGGAAAACCTTTCTGTAAGTGAAAAATAGATAGGCAGTGTATTAATAAATTCCCTAATTATGCTTGGCGAATATATGAATTCAAATTATAAACTAGGTGTTAAAGTTGTTTCATAAATTTTCGAACGAAGTGTCGTGTTGCCTGAATTCAATGGTATACACAAATTTACAAATATATCAAAATGTATGGTTAAAATGCAAAATTAAGTTACTATCGTTTTCTAATTATTGATTTTTGGCGTTTTTTCGCGTTCTGAAATTTGATTGGCTGGTGAAATCCTTTTAAAGGGTAATGTTAAGCGAACCATTTATTAATTGGCGAAAGGTGGGAGATGAAGTCTCTAGCGAAACGGTGAACCCTTAGGTGAAACCGTAAAAAATTCTCAGAGAAAATTAATCGTATAATACTGGGCACTAGATAGTAAATAGTATTCAAGAGGCAAATTACTAGAGTGCACCATATTATAATTAATCAAAACTATGTTAACAAATTTGTAAATCCGCTAAGTGCAGATTTTTGATGTTACACAGATATCAATCCTTTCTAATATGCAAATTCATCAATTCAATTGGTTCGAGATCATATGATAGATATAAACAAAGTTCGAAGTATTCGAATACAGTCAAACCTCTATATATGCACGCTCTATAAATGCACACCCTCTATAATTGCACTCTATGCCTCAGTCCCAACTAATAATGACACTTATAAAACTACACTCTATAAATGCACACCCTCTACAAATGCACACTTATGGTCAGTCCCAAGGGGGAAGCATATATGGAGGTTTGACTGTAATAGAATTGGTATAAAATAGCACATAAAAGTGAGGCTTATTGAAAATTCTTGCAAATTTATAATAATAAATATATTTTAATTTATTTTTAGTTAAAGCAAAAATGTTGTATTTAAGTTTTATGAAAAAAATGTTTATTTCAATTAAAAAAAAAAAGGTAACAAAAAAAAAAAGAAAATACATTATTATTTTTATTTTATTTAAGAAGACTTTTGGGCCAGTATTGTTTTTAAAACAGTTTAAATTTTATTTTTGATAAAAACAATAAGTAATATATTTAAAAAAAGTTTAAATTTGGCTATTGACTATTAATGTTTAATAAAAAGTATAGCAAATGTTTTATTCGCTTTGTCTTCTTTATGTTAATCAGTCTCACTTGAGATTTTTCATTTTTTATGAGCATGTAATATCTTCAATTCTTCTTTTGAACATTTAAAAATAGAAGTGTTTACAAGATGCATTTTAGATTCTTGAGTATCCTTTAACATATTTGGATATGTTTTGTAATTGAATTTGTTAAAAAGACCCTCAATTTGCTGTTAATGTGTAATTAAATATCAAATATGATGTTTGACAAAGTCTAATAATCTAGGAAAAGAATAAAGCGATTGGTTAATATTATGAATAAATGTTATAAATTCAGTATAAAAATTAAAATTTTCAAGAGCTTCTAATAATCTGAAATTATTGAAGTTTCTGATACTTATATCAACTTCAAGAAATTTTACATAACAAATTTCTCGAAGAGTTGGAGTTCTTGGCCAAGGATGTTTTAAGTAACAAATGCAAAACTGCATGCAAATTCTTGAGCTCTTGGTCCACCCAATTGGCAAATACTTAAAGGTAGATAAAGCTATTCATGAAATCATTTTTGGTGTAATTCAAGAGCTTTTTGAACTTCAAGCTCTAAAGAAGTAATTAAAGATTCAAAAGTAGTATAGTTAAGTATTTTATTTACTTCTAACAATTCTTCATCAAAAAAATAATATAAATTTTGTATTATAATTAGGGTTGGGGGCATGGGGGCATGGGGGCATGGGGGCATGGGGCATGCCCAAAAGGCATGCCTCCTGGGCATGCCTAGGGGCATGCCCTTTGGCCAAAAGGCATGCCTCTGTCATGTGATCACAAATATCAATCACGTGTTAATGCAACACACTGATTGGCTATTAACAAAATGTCCAGTCCAAATGTGAATGCAAGTC
>CAJVQA010006142.1:0-15249 GCA_910591915.1 Cetraspora pellucida
AGGGGTATACTAAAGTATTTCAGATATGCTGTGAAGTAGATGCTAGGGTTTGTGTGAACTCTACAAGGGCATAGTGGTTTAATGATCAGCTCTGACTGCAAGTGTTGGTTCTGCTATAGTAATACCTAGATCAGCTGTAAAAATGGGTACAGAAGGCTCTGGGGGTTTATCTCAAGGATAAATTAGTACTAAGGTTAAGAATAATAATCTGGTACATTTGAGATGATTAGTAATGTTAACACAGATTACAGGTTCAGAGGGTTTAAAGTGAAACATTCAAGCAGGGGTGTTTGGTATGGCAATTGGTGAAGAACCTTCAGGTAGACTCCTTAAATAGGTAATATAGAAAAGTTACACATGTAGCCAATTGTCACTCTTCTGTAGTGGTTCATTGAATCACAATACTGATAAGTGATTAATAAAAGTCAAAAAACTAAAGAGATCATCTTAATATCAAAAAAAAACAAAATAGAGATAAGCATTGAAATATTCTTTTATTTATTTTGTTTATAATTCTTTATTTTATCTATAATAATATTATTTTTTCTTTGTTTTAGATCTATTTTTTAATACAGAAATTATTTCTTTAAAGATCAATTTTACCATCTTTATGATAGCTTCTTTTTATATTATTTGGTTATTTATTATATAATTTTAAATAAGTTTCATTAAACTTTTTGATTTTCTTATTTTTTTTATTAATGCTTTAAATTTTTCTATTTTTTTATGTCAATTATCATAGATATCATCAAGTTTTTTAAAATTTAATAATTTTGGTTTTTTTATTTTTTTTTATTTTCTAATTTTTTCTTTAGAAATGATTATTTTTTTATTATTACTATTATTATTGTTATTATTATTATTATTATCATTATTATTTCATTATTAAACTTGATAATATAAAAAATAAAAAGAAAAATTTTAAGTTTTTAATAATAAGTTATGTTTTATATTTTTTTTAATTTTAGTTTCTTTTTTATGATAAGATGTAACATAATATATTCTTTAAATATTTTTTATTTTTATAAATTGTTTATAGTATTCAAAGGTTTTATATTTATTCTCTTTGATTCTGATTCTATTTTAATAATATTTACTAATATTTATTTTATCTTTTTTAAACTTATTAAGTTTTTTTTATTAATTTCTTTTTTCTTTTTCTTAATGTTATTTTTTGTTAGAGATTCTAGAATTTTTTTCAGAATCTGTTTTTGTATAAGAATTTTATATTTAGTAACTTATTATTGAAAAAGCTATTTTAAATCAAGAGATACTTTAATAAATTCATTAGAATTATTATAGGTTTCAAAGAAACTTTCAGATTAGTGACTAAAAAAAGATTTTTTAGGGTCTTTGTAGCATAATATTTATAAAATACAGAAAAGAAACAATTGTAAAAAATAGATTATATTGAAATAAGTATACAAATTTTTTTTTAATAATATTATTTAATTTACTTTCTTAACTAATATCTTTTAATATTTTTAAAAAATATTCTTGAGTTTATAGATTATAAAAACTACAGTTTTTTATTATTTTATCAACTATTTTCTAAGTTTTTACAACTTATTCATAGTAAGTATATTTAATAATTTTGAATATTCAAGTTATATATTTTTTTATTTTTATATATCTACTAATTACATAATTTTCTTTCTGTATCAAGTTAATAAAAGATATAGATTGAGAAATTGAGAATTATTTTGAAGATCTAATAAAAATTAAATAACAGAATTAATATACTAATATTTTTTGTAATAAGAAATAAAGATACAAATATATTTAACTGTATATTTGTAGTTTAAAATTTGTCATTTGAATATTAAGTTTATATAATTTTAAATAATCTGTTTATTGGTAAAAATTGTATTATATTTTTAAAAAATTAATGTTTTCTTTTAAATATTATTAATAAAAATTTTTTTTTACAATATATTAATGAATTGTAATCTTATTGCTATTTAAATAAATTTGAGACTTGTAACATTATATAATAATTAATAATTTTATAAATTTATCAAAAGACTTGATATAAAATTATATAATAAGTTCAAAGGGTCTATAATTTAAAAAAATAATAATTAGTATACTATATTTTACTTTGTTTATAAGTTATTGCTTTAAAATTTAATGTATTATTTGCTTTTTATTCATAATATTTTATTTAATAATAGATTACTTTATTGTATATCAAGTTTAATATACTATTTTTTATATAACTAAAATTATTTAAAACATATTGATGATCTTGTAAACATGCTTATTTTTATTTAGTACTTTTCTTAGTTCAAGAAGCTAATTGCATTCTATTCATTATATATCACTTTTTTTTTTTAGCTATACAAAGTTACAAGGATTGATTATTCAATTAGATCCAAGATTTTGCACAAACTTGATGGCAGGTAAATCATATATTATATTGTATGTTGTATGTTATAAAACCTCTATTTCTGAAATATTACTTTTATATAAATCTTTGTTAAAGAAACTGATGATAAGAAACATGACAAGCAAGTTAATCATAGAAAATTATTGATTGCTACCATCTAATTGAACTTGACAAATGTTTAATAAATTCAAAACTAATAATTTAGGAAACTTATTAGCATTAATAATATTAAGTTTCTTATATAAAAAGAAACTACTTTTAAATTTGTCTTATTTTGAGATAATTATTTTAAACTGTTCTAGATTAATTTAATTTTATAAGTTTAATTAGTTAAAGATATATAACAAGTTACTATTAAATAATTTTATAATATGTTGGCTTTTAGAAGATTCATAAAATATTTTATATATATTATCTTGATTTTTTATTATCAAATCGACTTTCATTTATAATTACAAAATATCAATTACACCAAAATTTATATAAATCTAATAAAAACTCATTTTTTAACAGATATAAAAATAGTCTTTTTTTATACAAGATACTTCATATTGTTGGATTCAGAAGATTGTAACTCTGTTACTCCACAATTCAATATCTCATATAATATATAATAAGTAACCTTTTTGAAAAAGAGTATTAGATTTAACTGATAAGTAATTAAGGCTTTCAGTTACTTTGGGTCAATGAATACAAATAAGGTAAGTTAAATAAACAAGAACTTGAACAAACAATGATGTTTATAGAGGTTTACAGGATTTAAACTAGTAATATATTCATGCATATAGGAATATTTCATAATTTTTGAAACATTTCAGAATCTCATAATCCTGACCCATATTAGTATTAAGTTACCATAATGTAGACCAGAATTTCACGTACATGAAATATAAAAAAGGCTAATTTTCTTATCACTAGTTTAGACAAGAATAGTGTTAGTATAAGCATTATAATGTATTGGGACTTTTATTTTAATAAAGCCAATAAAGTATACTGCTCGAAAAGCCTATTTCAGCCTTTATTTATATTATCTTTTTAATTATAACTTTATTAATTACATTAATCTTATTAAACCATTTAATTTGATTCCTCTAATTTATTCACTTAAACCTATTTATTTAATAAATCTTCATCTCTAATAAATCTCCTTTCTTTAATTAATTCCATTTTCTTAATTTATTTAATTAATCACATTAATGTGATTAATTACTGGAATATCTATATTGAGGAATTGATCATCATACCAATTCTTACGCGAGGTCCCAGTAGAGTATTTACATCATGTTATTGAACCTCACAATATGCATAAAAATTTTTTTATAAAATTTTTCAATCTTCTTTTTTGCCTAATTAATTCAAAAATAACTTTAAAAACATACTTCGTTTAAGTCACAAAATAATTAAATTACTAAAATTTTGATAATATTGCTTTTTCAAGTTTGTATTTTCTTACTATCTATTATAAAATTTATAAATGCCACATCTACCTAAATTACAAACTATCATGAATTTATTAAACAATTAAAAATCAATAACTGTAAATTTTAAAATTATGCTTTAAAACATTTGTCATTCCTACTAATTGTCTATAGAATTTGAAAATAGTTTGAAATATCAAAAATGAATAGAGCATTGTTAAGATATTTTCACTTAATGCTTGAGAAAATTTTATTGCTGATTAATCAGAAAATTAACAATATATAAATAGATATGATGAAAATGTACCCAGAAACAAATGGTGTTAACTTTGTAAATGTTTGTAAAAAATATCAAATTTAAAACATTTAGAGTTTTCATGACAACAATAGTTTGAAAAAATAATAATATATTAACCCCACAATTTAATAGTATTCCCAGTATAAAAAATAAAAGTTTGAAAAAAATATATAAGATTTCATGATAAGAATAGTTTAAAAAAAATAATAAATCTATAAATAAAGAACTATAATTGGTTGCATCTCTCGTAAAAAAATAAAATTTGTAAATTGATTTTTTCAGGAAACAAATTTATCACATATTTTAGTAAAATGGATTTTCCAATTTTGATACTCCAATACTTCGATTGATACCCGTCATTAGATCAATATGCAATAGAATAAATTGAATAAGAACGGTAGCTTATTTTAAATACCTCAATTATTGAATCGATGTAAATAAAATTTATACACTTACTTTAAATGTTTCAAGTGGTATAACCAGTTTAATGAATAAATGATGCTATTAATCACTAAGTTGAAGCGGATAAAAAATAAGTAAATAAGAATAATAATAAATATCAGGTAAATAGTGCAGTAAGCAAAGTCATTAACAAGACAGCAAGGAAAACGATTATATGGATCTTTGCTAAGAACCCATTAGCTACGCTAGATAATGTTACTTGAATTACCAATCAGCAAAAGTAAATTATTTAAGCTATTTAAGTTTTAGCATTATTAGTATCAAAATTGCTCAATCATTATATAATGACCGGGTCAACAAACTTAACCGAGTTACTTGGTTAGTAAGAATGACCCAGTTTGTGACCAGGTAATGATTTTGCATACGGGTAAATGACTCTGATCCTAAACTTGATGTCTGATCCATTTCTTATTTAAAAAATAGCAAATAATAACTTCAGAAATAAAAAAATAAGAAAGTTGTACTTACCAGCTTATGATTACCAGCTAATAATCTAACAGAAGTATTGATCAATATGTTTATCATTATATAAAAAGACTTATTTTGTAAATATCATTAAATAAGAATTAATTAATATTTACCCACTGATAATTTAAAAAAAACAATCGATTAAATATGTATCTTTAATTATGGCGATGTATAATTTAAGACTCAATAAAAATAATAAATTTAAAAATAATTAAAATAAAGCATATATACTTACTTCCGAATAATTTTAGCTAAAGTATTGTTAAAATATATATCGTTAGATAAAAGTATTTGATAAAGTTCAAATTAAAATGGATGGTTTAAAAATTAAAAATAATTTTAAAAACAAATAGAATAAAATTATACTTACTAACAATTTAATAAAATCATTTGATAAAAAACATATATAGTTATATATAAAATTGCATAATTTAAAATTAAAACTTATTTTAGAATTAACTATAATAAAAGCTTATGCTTACGGGCTAATGGTTTAATAAAAGTATTTGATAAAATTCAGATATAAAATGCATGGTTTAAAAATTAAAAATAATTTTAAAAACAAATAGAATACAATTATACTTACTGACTAACAATTTAATAAAAGCATTTGATAAAACATATATAGTTAGATATAAAATTACATAATTTAAAATTAAGACTTATTTTAAAATTAACTATGATAAAGCTTATACTTACGGACTAATAGTTTAATAAAAGTATTTGATAAAATATATGTTAGTCAAATATAAAAATGCATAGTTTAATAATTAAAAATAAGTTTAGAAACAAATAAAATAAAGCTTATACTTACTTACTAAGAATTTAATAAAAATATTTGATAAAACATATATAATTAGATATAAATTGCATAATTTAAAATTAAGATTTGTTCTAGAATTTGTTATAATAAAGCTTATACTTACACACTAATAATTTAGCAAAAGAATTTGATAAAATATATGTAGTCAGATATGAAAATGCATGGTTTAAAAATTAAAATAATTTAAGAAACAAATAGAATAAAGCTTATACTTACATGCTAATAATTTAACAAAAAATTTTTATAAAATATATGTAGATATAAAATGCATGGTTTAAAATTTAAAAATAATTTTAGAATTAACTATAATAAAGCTTTATGCTTACCAGCTAATAATTTAACGGAAATATTATTAATATATGCCATTAAGTTATGATTTAAATTTATAATCAAGCTTATGCTTACCACCTAATAATTAATATTAAAATATTTATAATTAATAAAGTAATTAATTTAAAAAATTAACAATAATGTTAAAACCAAATATAACAATGCATATACTTACCCACTACTAATTTTAGCCAAAGGATTTGGTAAAATATGTATTGTTGGATATAAATGTGTATGATTTAAAATTATAAAATAATGAAATTAAAAATAATTATAATAAAGCTATATATAATTTAAACATTAGCAATAATGCTAGAAAAAAATATAATAATGCAAATACTTACGGCCTAATAATTTACAGAGCCATGTATTAAAATATATTGTTAGAAAATAATATTTATTATTAGATATTAAAAATGCATAATTTAAAACTTAATCATTAAACAATGGCATCAAATATAATTATAATAAGTACCCGCTAATCGTTTAACAGAAATATTTGTTAAAATTTATATTATTAGATAAAGGTGTATTATTTAAAAATTGTCAAATAATAGTTTTAGAAATAATTGAAATAAAGCTTATACTCACGGACTAATAATTTTAACAAAGTATTTATTAAAATATATATCGATGGACATTAAGACGCATGATTACAAATTATAAAATAATGAAATTAAAAATGATTATAATAAAGCTGTACTAAAGTACTTAATTTAAAATTAACAATAATTTTAAAACCAAATATAATAATGCATATACTTACCCACTAATAATTTTAGCAAAAGTATTTGTTAAAATATGTATCGTTAGATATTGATATGTATGGTTCAAACCTTAATAACTTTAGAAATAATTATAAGCCTAAAATTACCAGCTAATAAATTAACCGAAGTATTTTGGAATTAGATGAAAAAGCTTCATGTTTTAGACATTATAAATAATAAATTTATGCTTACCATCTACCAGTTTAACAAAATGTTTGTTAAATATATATCGTTAAATATATCAATGCACAATTTAGAACTCATTAATAATAATTTTAAAAATAATTAAAATAAAGCTCATACTTACGGACTAACAATTTTAGCAAAAGTATTTGTTAAAATATATTTCGTTAGATATTAAGACGCATGCTTAAAACTTATAAAATAATGAAATTAGAATTATAATAAAGTTTATTCTTACCAGCTAATAATTTAACAGAAATATTTATTAATATACATATTCCATTAGATCATTATTTTAAAATTTATTATTTAGCTTATGCTTACCATCTAATAGTGTATTAATAAAAACATTGTAAGATTATAAATAGTAATAAATTAAAATAGTAAAGACAATAAATTTTAAAAATAAATATAATAAGACTTACACTTTGCTAATCATTTAGCATAGGTATTTTTTAAAATATATATTGTTTAATAATCTACAAATAGTAATTTCAGAGATATTAAAGTAAAGCTTATACATACCCTCTAATAATTTATTACAAGAGTTTGTCAGATGATATATTGCTACAAATAGTAATTTCAGAGATATTATAGTAAAGCTTATACATACTCGCTAATAATTTAATACGAACGTTTGTTAAATGATATATTGTTAAATATAAAATGCATGTTTTAACAATTGATAAATAATTTGGAAATAATTATAATTACCAACTAAAAATTTAAAAAAGGTCAATTGTTAAAATGGTTATCATCAGATAAAAGGCATCATATAACAATTAATAATTTTTAACAAACTAATAATAAAGATCATACTTACCACCTAGTAATTTAACAGCCATTTGTTTAAATTTTTCATTAGATATAAACAGCATAATTTGAAATTCATTAAATAATATTGAAAACAAATAAAGCCTATGCTTACTGACTAATAATTTTGATAAAAGAATTTTGTTAAAATATTATCGTTAAATTTAAAGATTCATAATTTAAATGATAATTCTGAGAGAAACATATACTGTACTTACAGACTAATAATTCGGCAAAAAAAAGTAAATTGCAAGATTATAAATAAAATAATTCAAAACCCATTAATAAAATAATTAAAATCAAACTTATACTTACTTCCTAATAATTTATCAAAATCATTTTTTAAAACCATTAGAAATAGTTACTAGGAAATCGGAACCTTTTATAAATCCGGAGCGATTAAAAAATGTCCAATCATTTGTATGATTGGTCACGTGGAAGACAGACGGACAAAATTCTGCGGGGAAGTCCTACCAATTCGGGTGATTTTTGTACCTACTCTGAAACCTGCCACGTGCTAATTTACCTACCCTAAAGCAGGGAAGTTAGAAAAATATCGATTTACCAAAATTTCCCGGCAAACATGGTTTCTGTTTGTTGATTGTCTACGTTAGAGGTTGGAACTGGTTTTAATAATTCGGGTTTATCACATGAATTTTCTGATATTTTAGAATTTACTAAAATTTAATTGGATAAATTTCTAAAATATCACAAAATTCACGCGATAAACCCGAATTATTAAAACTTACCAACAGCCAAATTCGTGTTGCCCAGCCCAAATTATGCACTTAATCGTGCCCGAAGAGGTATTGTTACACCGTATTAAAAATTGCAAAAATATCGATTGCCTTATGATTTGGCCTAAAAATATCGATTTACATAAATTGATATTTTTCACTGGCCCTGCCCTAAAGTAAAAACACGTGCTCAGATCACGAGTACGGTAGATCATCTATGATCGAGTGGGCGGAACTTATATTGTCACGTTATCATATAAACAAATTCTTAAGTTCGTTAATCTCAGGGTCAGTTGGTGTTTTATGCTACTTTTTGAGAAAACAACGTATGTTTGTTTTGATCTTCCTGATTAAATCTTGGTTCGTTATTTGCTAAGTTACCGTCAATCATCACGTGACAGTGGAATTTTTTGTGGCGATGCTGGGTAGTTGACAAAATTGCTAGTGACCTAAAAATCTAAGTCCTACGTTTCGCTCCGGACAACAATAAATTTATATTTACCCGTCGCTAATAATTTAACAAAAATGATTATAAAACGTATAATTAATTTAGAATTATGATAAAGATTATGCTTACCAAAAACCACTATAATAAAGACAAGATATAAGGACACATAATTTAGAACTTGTTAAACAATAAATTTAGAAAATGATTAAACAAGGCTTATACTTACCCTCTAATAATTTAACATGTGCATTTAATAAAATATATGTTGTTATATATAGAAGTTACTTATTTTAAATGCATTATTAAATAATAAAATTCATATTTACGGTCCGCTAATAATTTGATAGGAGCATTTGTTAATATATATATAATTAAATAAATATAAAAGTGCGTGACTTTAAACTTGACAAATAACAATTTTAGAAATGATTATAATAAAGGTTACGCTTACCAGCTAATAATTAAACAGGGGGATTTATTAAAATATTTATTATTAAGTGATAGTTTAGAAATAATTAAGATAAAGCTTATACGTACTCTCTAATAATCAGAAAAATGTGTTGTGTAAATTATTAGATATAAATGAAATATAATTTAAAAATTTTTTACCGTTAATTTTCAAAGTAGCAGACATAGGATTATTCGAATTTTGGACTGAATTAACCTTAATTCGAACCAAAATTCGAAATAACGCCCATGACAGCTATTTCGAGAATTTATGGTAAAGGATTTGAAACAAAATTAATTACCTTTTCGTTAAGTCAAAAGGCAAGGCAAGTGGAGAGGCAATTGTCAAGCAGACATTTAAAATAATAAGAGCCACGAAAATGTAATTTAACTTCATTGCGATAATAAATACTAAACAAGATGAATTACGAAAATGAAAACAAAAATTGTCAATAATATTAAATGAGTTGGTAATTTATATGCGATAATAAATACAAAGATGAATTACGAAAATGAAAACAAAAATTGTCAAAATATTAAATGAATTGGTAATTTCTGTTTATTATATACTAAAGGTTTTTCAAATTTAAATTATTGTTATTAATAACTTAATTTAGCTAGTCAGAATGAAGTAGATTTACTACATCAAATTAAATACGTAATTTTAATTGCATTTAATCACCATAAATCAGAGGTTTCAGAATTTTTTTAAAAAAACAGCGTATTTCGGAAATAATAGAATAAGCTGAGAATGTTTAGAAACTAGTGATGCTGTAGAATCGTCCCAATGATGTTACGTATACGGCTTAACCCGTAACTAGTTAAAGCTTATGCCGTAACGGTTACGGCAATCATTGGAACGATTCTACCGCATCACTGTTCGAGACTCTCATTTAACAAAATAAGTAAACTTTTTAGCGACAAAAATCATTTCAATTTTATCGGAAAATGAAATAAAGTTGATACATCGCTTATTCAAAAATGAATATGTCATCTATATCTGTCAAAATTAAAATCCGAACTTTTTATTCTTAAACCTTTAATGCTGTAACGGTAGAAATCATTTATAATGTGTTTGACAAATTGTGTGTTAATCGGGTCATAGCTTTTGGCAAATAGAAAATCTGAATTTAAACCTAATATTCAGATCACAAATATTAATTACGATAGTAATATAATTATTTATTATCTGGTAGTCACTATTGATCATGTTACTCATATTAATACTATATCACGGTATATCAACGTTTATTCTAGGATTCTGACTCCCATGCAAGGCACATTAGCACAATACCGGGTACTAGTGCTGGTGCCGGTACCTGTGCCAATGCTTAAAAAGTTGCCGGTACGAAGTGCCTATTATAATAATAGCCACAATACGTTTTGTTTACCAGACTAATTCGGAATCTTAATATTTCCTTTTTTGGTTATATATCTTTTGTTTTTTTTAATGCTTATCGTAATCGATGTCATATAGTTCCGAGTAAAAAAAAAGAAAAAATGGAAAGAAAAAACCAGAAAAGAAACCACACAATCAATAATAATTTACATAATTAACATGATAAATGACCATTCCCGGTTAATATCGTTAACAGGCGAAATAACAAGAGCGACCGACGGTTCAAATTCGTAGATGATTCTGATCTGATATAGTTACATATGTTTATCAACCAATTGTATCTTGAATTTTAGTAAGTCGGCCAATCAGATTGCAGACAGCAAAGTTGTAGGATTCACGGGAATTCAAAGAATGTGTTATAAGGCGAAGTGAAAGCATTAATTTAACTGTTAAAGCTACTCTCGTTTCATAGAAAGTTAAGCTACCCGAGCTTTTAAAAGAAAAGCTTTTAAAAGAAATAGTATAAACATGTGTATCGAAATAATCTACGAATTTAATGATAGGTGATATTGGGTTAGAATCATTTAGTGGTTATTTGTTAGCTCAGATAATACCGTTTCATGGCATGATCGGAGTTAATCAAATGACCACTAAATGATTCTAACCCAATATCACCTAAATTCTACCTGATGATTATTAAGTACAAATGATAACTTAATTATTGGGTAATATATGTATTTTTGATATATTACTAGTAAATATATTAAAATACATATATTACCCACTATGTATTACAAAGTATTATTTAATTAAAATATAATTTTTTAACCAGTATATTGTGTTTTTTTTAATATTAAAATCGCTTTCAATTTCAATATTATTTTACTACAGCATATTATATAAAATATCATTCATAGTCAAAATGTTTTTAGTTTGGATTATTTTTATTTGAGAACAATTAAAAAATTATATTTTTATTTATTAATAAATAATCTATATTTGGGTTTCATTAATATTTTGACATCCAATTTCAGATAAAACAAGTGTCGTATTTACATTGAAATATGTGATACATAAATCCTATTTTTTTTTATTTAACGTATAAACTTATTTACATAATCGTTTACCGATGATACTTTTCAAAAAAAAAATGCTAATTTTCTTAACGCTGTGTCGGAAGTTTAAAAATAGAAGTAGAATCCCATTTATTTTCAAAAAAAACCTTTATTGATATAATATGAGTTCGTCAATCAAAACGAGATTAAAAAATTGTAACGTTTAGATATCTATATCAACATATGACATAGTTTATTATACTAAGTTGTTATAAATACAATTAATCAACTTTTAACAATTAATTTAAAGATTTCTATTGGCTAACTTGCTACCCTGTTCATAACTCTAAAAAGAAAACCAGCCAATCGGTGCGTTTAAATTTTGATCGTCTGACATGAAATACTCAAAAACTAGTGTTTAAATCGACCTTGATGACCAATTAAAAATGTTGGGAACGAAATTTTACATATGAGTGACGAAAAAGGAAAACCTGTAAATTATTTCACTCATTATCTCGATAATGAGTGAAATAATTTACAGGTTTTCCTTTTTCGTCACTCATATTATGGTCAACAATCTATAGCTAAAGTTTCTAATGTCAACGTCCTAACCCAAATTATATTTTTACGCATTTGTTTAATTACAAAATTGAATTTCCTTTTTTGGGTTGAATTACCGGCATAAAATAAGTACGTAAATCCTTACACGGGAGACACGTTAATACCAATCCCAAAATGGTATGTCAGATTGAGATATGCGTGTATTTTAAACACCACAAAAACTATACCAACCTTTATAGTCAGTTATTCATAATATTTATTGGTGCATGTAAAAAAATAGCAATTTTTTATTTGATAATGAACTTTTTTCTTCCTACTAATTCACCGATTTGTTCTAGAAAGTTGATTTACATTGAATTTGAAGTTAATTCTTTTATAATTAATAGTTTTTTTCGTCAGACCTATCGGATACATATGTAAGTCGTTGTGTAATATTGAATGAAAATTTTAAAAAAGAAAAAAAACTAAGATTACATAGACTAATCAATTATGAAAGGAAAGAGTGATAGTTTGTGCTTTATAAATCGTAATAGTTAATCATCATAGTTTTCATTTTCTTAATTACTGATAAAAGAATTACTACTCATTAATGTGAATCATATTTAATTTATTCCATTTGACATGCTGAATTTTATTAATTTTTACAATCTACACCTATAAAATTTAAACTACAAATCGGTTCAATCCCTAATCTAGCAAAATTATTGAGCACAATCGAAACAATGTAGAAAATTCTCTTAAAATTGTTTATGATAATATAAAATTTTAATTTATCAAAACCAGCCAAGAATGAGAATAATCATAGAATGATTTTTCGTTATTTTAGAATAAAATTAGAAAAACCCTTAGGATAGAGCCAAGATTTACTATTTACCGTAGATCTAATTTTGTGAATCCCATTATTTGGTACTTTAAACAAAAATTATTTATAAACGCGGATCTAACCCAATTAGAAAAGAAGTCTTCCTTTACTGTATTCATATAACTTCATTGTTTTCATCATTTTTGGTCAAAATGATCTATATTATATAACATCAGAAACTTATTCGAAAAAGACCAAAAGGGGGATTATTTAAGTGTTGGACAGAGAAAACCACCAACAATTCTAAACTAAATTATAATAACCTATTTTTAAAATTGTGTGGTTTCTCTGATTTAACGGTGTTAATAAGTGTCGGGGATGATACTGAAATCGGACGATACTGACACACATTTAATAAATTAAGTAACCAATAAGTTATAATTCGATCAAAATCGTGTTATTCTGCATCCATTGTTAGTCTAAAGTATGGCCTATGCCGAAATTTATCCGAATTTCGGAAAAACTCTTGATTTTCATACATACTGGTCGATCATCTAAGAAAATTAAACATGTCTATTCCCATATAAATTTGCAATATTTGATTGTTTTAAAGAGAAATTCTATTTTGACATGGGTCAAAACGACCCCCTAAAATTTAGTGTTAGTGCGGGCCGTTAATGTCAGCCGGGTCTTTATATTTAAAAACTTCGGCCGGCATCAAAATAATTTCGACCCACACTACCTCTAAATTTTAGAAGAGGTCATTTTTACCCGGGTCAAATAGAATTTCCCTTTTTTTAATAATTATAAAAAGCATTGTTATAATATTTATTATATAAATTATGATCTATGGCGTTATGTGCAACAATAGTAGGCTATATTTAAAGTAAGATTACAAATGCATTTTCTAAAAGATTTAAATAATAATTCAGCTTTAATTTTGTGAATAATATATATATATATTAAATTTTATATATACTAATTCTAAATACATTTTTTAATTGAATATTTTACTATGATATGCAAATTCTAAGAACATAACATTTAAAAGATGAATGCAGTAAAAAGCAAAAGATATTAATATTAAAACATAACATTTACTATTACGAATTAAATATTTAAAAGTATTTTAATATAAAGAATGCAGCACAATATCTTGATCAAAAAATCTATTATTATTCTTTAAACCATTCAGTTATACAGAAAAATTCAGCTTCTTAAATTATTAAGAAAGTTTTAAATATAAATCTAATTTATTTTTATTAAAAATAAAATTATATTAAAAATAGTATTTTTAAATATTAGTTATTAATATAAATTACATTTTTTAATTTTAATTTTTGTAATTTTACAGAAAAAATTTAAATTAAAAAATTAAAAATTGTTTATATTAAAATTAATGTTTTTTTAGTTTTTATTATTTTTGATATAAAAGCAAGACTTTTCTTATATTTTTATTGGCAGTTTTAAATTAGTAATTATTTAGAGTTGTTGAGTAAATTCTAAATACAAATTATCTTCAAAAATAAAAACTCAGATATATTTATTTGCAATCTAAATTTACTAAAATATTCAAAACTTATTTAAATTTGTATAGCTATAATATGACTAGAAAAATTTTATATTTGATCTAAAAAATAAATTATATATTAATTTTTTTAATAGTATGTTAATAGGTAAACAAATATTTATATTTTTTTAATTTTTTTTTTTTTTTTTAATTTTTTTTTTAATTTTAAGGGCAGTCTTGCCTGTATGTCTTTTTATTAGTAGTAGTATAAGATTACATACTATATACAGAGTATATTAACGAAAGTACAACTAGTCACATGTATAACTTTAGTCATTATCTAATTACGGGTTCCACTCATAGGTTACCCACTATATGCCATACCTAAGACCCGCCCGA
>CAJVQA010006143.1:0-15248 GCA_910591915.1 Cetraspora pellucida
TTTTAATTACTTAATTATCTACATAGTACCAACATGTTTGACCTAGCAGATTATACTAATAATCTACAAAATACATAGTATAGTTCATGATATCAGACTAAAATTAACTATATATGGGTCTATGACTCTCTTATATCTTATTTACAAGAATTCAAACTTGATAATTCATTATTTTCTACTAACAGTAACCACCAAATCTTAATATTAACATGGACATTCCCATTTGCTATGACTAAGGTTAGATATAAAAGCAAAAGCAAACAATATATATTTAATTACAAAGTTATGTCTAAAGTAGATTGGAACAATTTTACAGACCAAGTAAATTCTAATATAATACAACACCAGATCTTAGTTGCAACAAATACAGCAGAAAGCTTAGAAAAAATATGGCACAAAATACACACTAGTATTATCAATGCTGCATTTTAATATATTCCTAACAAAAAATACACTATTAGAAATTTTTATTATACATTTATACCAAAAGCAATCCAATTACACTACGATCTTAAAAATATAGGTCATATAATGCATTATACTAAAAAATATTTTTCTTACCAAATACCATTACTTACTAACATTCACAACTTAATTAACTACATCAACAATACTTATAAATTTACTATTGAACCTCCTCCTAACCACCAATCCAACCTAACTACATAGATATAACATACAAAAACTTCTTGAAAAAACACTTTACAATGCTAGAAACCTAGAGAATTCTAAACACCTTAGAAATCATATTAACCTAGCCACTAACAAATAATATGAATATCTACCTACTCAACCAACCAAAATGATCAACAGTATACTAAACTGATATACTAACACAGTATACTTTCAAAATATCAAAGCTAATGATAGTTTAATTACTGACTTTACAGAAATTAAACAACATGTTAGCAATCATTTCAATAAATGAACAGCTCATCATCTACTTGATAAAGATATTTTTAAAAATAATTGAAAAGGTATCTACCAACCTAACCATAACATTAATAGAGAATGATACACTTCTACACTTCAAGAAATCACTACTAAAGAAATCATGAGCACTATACAACAACTACCTAATAACAAAGCCTGCAGCTCAACAGCAATCAGTTATGAAATAATTAAACACTTAGGTTTCAATATGCTGACAGCACTTACAGCATTTTTCAACAAATGTTTAATTACACAAAATATTCTAAAACAATGAAAATGCAGCAAGATATATCTTATTTCAAAAAAACCAGAGTTTAATGGAAACCTCAATAATACACAACCTATTAGTTTAATTAAATATACTAAAAAACTATATACTAAAATTCTTACTAACAGATTATCACATGTTCTAACAAAACATCAAATCCTCAACCCATATAACTATATCATACTTCCTGGCAATTCAACTAACAATCCAATTCACATACTCAGTAACTTTCTTAAAGATGCAAAATATACTAAAAAATATATCTGAATTCTATCTTAGAACATGAGTAAAGCTTATGATTCTGTTAATATAAACCTGTTAACTAAAGCTCTTAAGAGACTTAACATGCCCTACCAATTAGTCAATATACTTACTAATCTTTTTCATGATCAATCTAACCAAATTATTACTAATCTTGAACTTATATCCTCATATAAGGTACAAGATGATATAGACCAAGGTGAAACCATAACTCCTCTTCTTTGGTAAATCTACTATGACCCCTTAATAAGTCATATACATAATATATATACTGGCTATACTACTACAACCAAATGGCTTACTCAAATCAGTTCCAGTAGATATCAATCTGCTATTGTCTCTACATCTGTATTGGCATATTTGGATGATACACTATGACTCGCAAACTCAATAGAACAACTTCAAGCAATTGTTTAAACAGCTGCATCTTTCTATACAATGGCTTATATAAAAGTCAACCTACATAAATTTTTTTTAACCTCAAATACCAAATCAACTATACATATCAATTTCATGAACCAATCGATTTAATCACAACCAAACAACACTTCTTTTAAATTTCTAGACTGCTGATTTATAGCTGCTTTACAATATGCAATACAAACTAAACTAATACAACAAGAAACACTTGAACTCAACAATATACTTACAACTAAAAATATTACAGACAAACAAGCTGCTTATGTTATTAATACTGTAATTATCTTAACCCTAAAATACTGTATATACAACATAATACTATAATATACAATATGCAACCAAATTACATCACAATACCTTATTACAGCAAAACACAAAGCTAAACTTTCAATATCTACATCAAATAGCATACTACTTAATCATAACATATATGGTATTAAAAACATATGAGATATATAAACACAACATCATATATCAAAATTTTAACTTCGAATCAATGACTCAAGTTTAATAGGCATTAGTATTCATATTCAACTCCAACAACTGCAAAACAATTTATGGTTAACAACTAACATTTTACAACATTCTTATCCATATATTGATAAACTTAACAAAAATACAACTACTTATAAAATAATACAACTGCTTAATAAATTTTAGCTAACTTTTCTAGCCAACTTTAATATTCTTAGACTCTACACAATTCAACATCTATATACACCAATTGAACAATTTCTTACTACACATAAACTTTATATACAATTTAAAAAACAACTATATACTAAAGAGATAATGTACCTTGAACAACTAATATCACATAATAACTCTGTATTACTTGACTAGAAACATATATCTTCAAGAATTCAACATATACCTAAAGACTATAAACCATTATGGTTTACCACTTTAGAAAACACAATCATCACTAATCATCAATCTAGATCAATTAGTTCTCAATTACAATTATCTTATACAAACTCCATTTTATTCACTACTAAATACTACAAAAATACACCCAAACCTTAGATAATTGCTTATGATCATAAACATAACAATATTACTATAGGCAAAGCAAGAAAATACAACCAAACAAAAGACACAATTTCTATAACATATTGGCTAATTGACTTTGATACCTTATATACTCACCTATACCTTTCAGTTAACTATACCTGTAAACAATGCACAGAGTGCTATCTCAATTCCAATTATATACAAAACAAATGCACATTTAATATTCCTATCAACTTCACAACCAAATTCCTAGGCAGAAAAGTTAACTTCAATTTCTCTATTATACTCAATCTTCATGCAAATCTACTTGACCTATTATATTCTATTGCACTATGAAACCCTACTACAATACCTTTACAACCTAATATTATTATAAATAATAATGCTATATCTGACATCTTTGTAAAAATCAAGCTACAGAAATTTTTCAACAAATTGCACAAAACAACTCATATTACTCATAGTTTACATTTTATACTGATGGCTCTTTAAGCAATATTACTAATGACAGATGCAAAATAGGTATTAATTAGATTCAAATCCAAGATAAGACTATATTGCATCAATATTTGGCAAAAATTAAACTTTGGCTCTCATCATACAAAGCAGAACTTATAGCAATCCTCTCTGCTGTTAGCAAATACCCAAACCAAAGTACTATTACTATTTATACTAACTCACAATCAATAATTTCCAAATACAATAAGCTCACACAGTCACTACTTACACCTAACAAAATATATTCTTTTAACTATTGGCCAATATGGCACATACTTATAAACTTTATTACTGCATACCAAATTCAAATTAATTTTCAAAAAGTAACTACACATAGTAGTAATATGCTAAATAACATAGCCAACAAACTAGCTAAAAACCAAAACCAACCACATATACTTAGTCTTCTTTATACCAATATATACAATTTATCATATCATCTCTATTATAACAAATATGTCATAGAACAACCTATACATAGAAATATTAAAAACATTAGTAATGCCTACAATATAGCAATATGGTCTTCTCAATATTAGATGGAAAACATTCTTCTTCTATTCTTGCAAATTAACTGAAATGCTATCTGGCTTTTCCTTAACAACAATTACAAAAGATCTACATCTTATATCAGCTTTACTTTATGCCAAGAAAAAATATTCAAAATCAAGCTGATGCTAGAAATACTATCTATATTATTCTATGTACATTCTTTTTATTCAACAACATTTTCTAATCTTAATTGCATTTTATGCAATACATATGACAGTTAGCTATATTGACTAATCTGCCCAAACTTACTTATACTTAACTCAACTATTACCAATATAATACAATAATTTTTTAATTATTCATAACTAGATATAACAACTACACAACTACAAGAACTATACAATAAACTTACCAATCATCCATGTTTCTCTCTAAACAATCTTATTAGAAATTATACAAATATATATACAACAATACAAGGCTTTGTTTTATTCTTACTAATTAATACTATACAAGAATATACAATTAGCAATCAGCTAGCAACTGACATTACAATAAAATTTCTAATTCAATTATCACAAAATATCTACAACCAAATTTGGAAACCTTACTGCATCAAACTTTCTGAATGGAAGCAACAAAACAATATTCCTAACCATCTATTATGTAATTAACAAACAAACTATACAAACACATTTAGATCCTTAACACAAGCCAGAACAGTATATACTTACAGTTGCACTTGTGATCTTCCTAACCAATAACATACTGGAGACTTTTACAATTTTTATGCTTGCCTACTACAAGGAAAAGCTAATAAAAAACTAATTAAATAGATATCTGAATAGATAAACTACAGTACTTTAACTAATTATATTCTATATTATCAAATCTAAGTGAGTTTTAACCACTCTAGTAGGTTTAGGTTGCAGATAAATTAGATAAATTATATAATAATTTCATTTATAGTCTAAGTCTTATTCTTGTAAAAAATTTGTAAATTGGCTCTGGCTTGTGTCAACTTATATAGTTGCCTATAACAAATTATTAATAAAGATAAAGGCAAAACCTCACCTTAACACTAAAAAAAAAAAAAAATAAAAAAATAAAATCTTTAATAATTTCTTTGTTTATATTGGAATCAATTTTAAGACATTTAAGAGTAACAGTTAAATTACAATCCTTTTATTCATATTTAAAAACATTTTTGAAGCTATCATTGCCAATAATTACAGGTTTTGTAAATTTATTATATTCAAGATTATTAATAAATTTTTCAGAAATAGCTTTTTCTAGCCATTTTTCTGGTGTATTTTCCATAATTTTTTGTATGTGAAAAAAATATTTGCTGACTATATAATACTGCTATATAATACAGCATATTAACTATTATGCAATAAAGTATTTCATATTCTAATTAATCAAACATATATAAGATATTATAATAAAAATTACTAATACAGATTTTTTTACATATTATTTAATATTTATGCATCTCAGCAATATTATTTTACCAATAGAATTTTAAATTTGTTGTATAACAAATAATAATCATTTTGAAAAAAAAGTATTAATATTTTTATGTAAATAATTCTTTAAATAAATTATTTGCATTTTGAACACATATATCTGAATAAAGATTTGATAAACCCAAATCTTTTTTGTAAACTATTCTATTTTTACTTTGAATGTTTTTTAATTGCTTATTAGTAAATTGAAATCTTTAGTTGCTAAAAGATGCATTTTGAATTATTGGGTATTAGCTATCATATTTGAATAAGTTTTCAAATTCTACTTATTAAACAAGCTTTTAATTTATTGCTAGTAAATAATAATATATTAAATTTTGTTTTTAATGACCTTATATAATTATGAATATTGGTGAAGTAAAACAGTTAACTTATGGACAAATGAACTAAATGCTTAAAAAAACATATTATCTGTTAATACAATTTTGAAACCAAAATCATTAAAGTTTTATTCTATAATTTCTATTTCAAGATATTTTGTATACTTGTTTTTAGTTTTTTTTTTTTTAAAAATATTAAGATGAGTACTTGCAACTCAGGATTTTATTGATAGTACATTCAGCTAATGGTTGCATTACAACCACAAAGGGCAATCATGAAAAGAGTGTACAACTAGCCACTCGTATAACTTTAGTCATTGTTTAATTTAAGTAGTCTGCCTGAAGGTTCTACACTAGCTGCCATACCTGGAATCTGCTTGTAGATTTTCTATTTAACTACTCTGTTCTCGTATTCACCCACCTATCTACACCTACCAAGATGCCCTGATCATTACCAGTTCAAATATGCCACAGTCACTAAGTTTTTAAAGCAGTTCACTTACATGAAGAACCTTTAACCTTGTACTAAACCTTTCAGAATCTTCTGTATTTCATTCTTATAGCTAACCTGGTATTATTATAGCCAAGACTAACACTGGCAGTCAGGGCATATCATTAAACTGCTATGCCCTTGTAGAGTTTACCCCAACCCTGATACTGACTTCACAACATATCTTACTACTTTGGTATTCAATTCAAGTTCCATCAAGCTGCCATTCCAGATAGCCTAGAAAGATAGGTCAAAACCATACACCTTTAGTTCACATGTTTGCTAGCATGTGCCTTTTTCCTCTGGAATCTGGAAATTTCAGTGGCCTGGTTGGTTCATCTGGTCTCTCCTCAAAGACCAGCACATTTGCCTAGTTTCACAAGTTCTAGCTCCATTTCATAAGTCTAGACTTTATAGTAGCACTGTCAAAAATTCAGATTACCTCTCTACTCAGGTCTTTCAAATAGGCTTCCATCTTCCTACCTGGTTTTCTTGATTTATATGGCCTAAGGACTTATCTTGGGTTCACACTGTCTGGTACCGGTTTGTGTTCCCTCATACAATGTTGTACAAGTGCCTTAGACCTTCCAGTCATGCTGGTATGACACAGGTTATAGGTATCCTATCCCAACCAATCATGGAAGACAGTTAGCCATAACACAGAAAGAATTGCAAATTTTCACTGTCACTGAGATTTGAACTCTAGACCTGCCACTTGGGGGTTAACAATCTATCCACTTTACTAGGTTATTACACCCTCTACCTGTTTTTAGTATTATCACCTAGTTTGTTAAATAACAATAATAAATATATTATAATAAAAATAAGTATATTGCATATTGTCAAATGAAATAACTTACTGTTATAAGACAGTCAGTCAAATAATTAATAAATTAACTGCATTATTTTCTAACTAAAAAGTTCAGTTTTAATAACTCAAACTCAAATATAAATATTTATTACTAAAATTGACTTATTGTGTTGAGTTGACTAATTACAACTGCATCTAAGTATCAAATAATTGACATACTTTTAATTAAAAAAATATTAAAGAGATTGATTTTTAATTAAGTTAATTTATATTCTAGTTTCACATTTAAAAACAAAGACTTTTTGAACAGTTCTTATAAAAATTATATTTTTTATTTAAAGAATAGTATAATTTTGTTGATAATTTATACAGAACCTTATTAAGTTAAGTACAGTTATAGTCTTAATAAAAGTTGTTCAATGTAATTAGAAATACTAAAAACTTTATTTTTGTAAATATTAAATAAAAATTTATTAAATAATAATAATTTTTCTCTTAAAAAACAGATACAAATTTTTTTAACAAATATTCAATCATAATTAGCTATAATTAATTATTAGTATTTTAAATCTATTTTATGCTTTTAAATAAAATTATAGAGCATTTTATCATCTATTAGTATATAAATTTTCAAATTTTTTATGTTAATATTTATTAAGATATAAATATTTTATATTTTATTTTGTAGACAAATTTGTGTTTTTGATAAAAATAATGATTGTTTTATCTTATTATTTTTATTTAATTTTAAATCTTTTTTTTTTAATTTTAAAATAAGTATATGTGATCTAGAATTTTATTAGTAGTATCAGTTGGCTAGCATCTGTTGATGTAACAGTGCAGAGGTGATCATAGAAAGAGTATACAACTAGCCACTTGTACAACTTTAGTCATTGTTTAATTTAAGTAATTTACTTGAAGGTTTTATACTAGTTGCTATACCTAGGATCTGCCTGTAGGACCTTTATTTAAACATTCTGATCCCATATCTACTACATCTTACTAATAACTTTAGTAAACCAGTGAAGATATACTATAGTTACTAAGTCATGTTTAACTTTGTACTAAACCTATTAGTGCATTCTGTATCTCATACTTACAACTCACTCAGTATCACTTTGGTCTAAACTATTACTTGCAATTAGGGCTAACTATTAAATCACTTTTATTCTTATAAAGTTCATCCAAAACCCCAGTATCTATCTTTTTGACATCCTCTCTATTATCTTTTACTAACTGCTAATCAGGACTGACAGAACTTCTCAGACTTTCAATCCAAATAGCTCAGTATAGTATATCTTAGTATCCTTTTTCTTTGGTGATTCTGGCAGCCTGGTTGGTCATGTACTTCTCTACACATCTTGCTATTCAGTTTATCTACCTATTCTTTTAGGGGTGTTTTATAGACTTCCATCAGTCTGACAGCATTGTCAAAAGTTTTGTGCTACCTTCTTACTTAGGATTTTAAAGTAGGTTTCTGACTCTTTGGTTCTTTTGTTTTTTACACCTGGTGGTCTTATTATAGAATTGTACTAAAGTTTTATGCAATATTGATTATACATTCCTCTATGTAGAAGTAATGTTATATTTAGCATAGATATCCTAAGCTTCTATTTGAGATGATGCAACTGAAGGTTACAGATACACTAATCCAACTTATCGACAGAGACAGTTACTATAACACAAACTTATTTTCTAAAATTTGTTGTTTATAAGATTTGAACTCTAGATCTGTTACTTGAAAATTAACAACCTGACCACTTCACTAGGTCACCATACTTCTTAATTCTAAATCTTATACTATGTATTAAGATAATTGATATAGTAAGTATATAAAATTTTTTTTTAAAAATTTGAGATTATTTCATCAAGAATTCATGAAAATATTGCATTTTTTTATTTAAAAATTACTGATAAAAATTTTTTTTAATATTTATAGAAATATTTTTGTTAATTTGACCATTTCATTCAAAGAAAATATGATATACAATACTAATAAAGTTGGTGCAGATGATATTTAAGAATTTATATATTAAATTTCAAATCAAATGAATAAATATTCATAAAATTAGATAAATTTTTGATAAACTAATTTTTGATTTATTTTTGCAGATTATTTCTTTTAAAATTATTGTTATATCAAAAAATATGTTTTATACAAACTTTTATTAATCTAATCGCTTTTGTGTTATTAATAAAAAATATATAACACATTAAAAAACATGTAGTTTTATAATAAACTTTATATATTTTTTTAATAAAATTTTAAATTATTTACAATTTTATAAATACAATTTTTAAAATTATAATCTAGTAAATGTTTCTTTGTATCTACTAGAGTTTTATTTATATAAATTTAAAAATATCAAAAAAGTTAACAATTAATTTTAAAACAAGATTTTATAGATTTAATTTTATTTTATACAAAAGAATTGATACTTTTTATTAACATATTAAAACTCTTTTTTTTTTTTTTCTTAAGGTGATCTTTTTGGTTTTTTAACTTTTATTAATTACTTATTGGTAATATGATTCAATAAACTACTACAAGAGAGTATACAATTGGCTATATATATAATTTTTTTATATTACCTATTTAAGAAGTCTACTTGAAGATTCTCTACCAATTGCTATATCTAACATTTCTGCTTGGGTGTTTTAATTTAAACCCTTTAAACCTGTAACCTGTGTTAACTCATTGGATCATCTCAGATGCTTAGATTATTATCTCATCTTAGGACTAATTTATTCTTGAGATAAACCCCTCAAAGACTTCTGTACCTATTTTTACAGCTGACCTAGGTATCACTATAGCAGAACTAACACTTGCAATCAAAACTTAATTATTAAACCACTATGTTCTTGTAGAGTTTACTTAGACTATAGCATTTACTTTACAGCATAACTCTAATACTTTAGTATACTTCTGTCTTTTCTCCTACCTTTTTACCAAACTCCCAATTCAGATAGCCTATATAAAAATATGACCAGTTCATTAGTATATTAGGTCAGCCCAATATTCTTTTTCTTCAGTTTATTTTAGTAACCTAGTTGGTGGTACTTCCAAGACTTCCAACCCAGAGGTTTTTGCTATCTGGCTACTATAACCAAATACTAGACCTTGGTATCTGTTTTACTGGGCTAGCCTTTACAATAGAGCTATTAAAGATTTAGCTATCTCTCTACTCAAGTTTTCTCAAATAGACTTTTTATTATCTAATTTCAACAGATTTTTTACATAGCCATGAGGACTTATCTAAAGTTTGTACCATCCAATTTGTTAGTTTGCATTTCTTTATGTAACTCCAACATTACTAAGTATTGCTATGGCAGAACTAACACTTGCGATTAAGGCTTAATCATTAAACTACTATGCTCTTATAGAGTTTACTTAGACTCTAGCATTTACTTTATAACATAACCCTAATATTTTAGTATATTTCTGTCTTTTTCCTTGCCTTTTTATCAAACTCCTAATTCAGATAGCCTGTATAGGAATATGACTAGTTCATTAGTATATCAGGTCAGTCTAATATCTTTTTTCTTTAGTTTATTCCAATAGCCTAGTTGTTAATACTTCTAAGACTCTCAACTTAGAGGTTTTTGCTATCTGGCTACTATAACTAGGTACTAGATCTTGGTATCTGTTTCACTAGGCTAGCCTTTACAGTAAAGCTATTGAAGATCCAGCTACTTCTTTACTCAGGTCTTTCTAAATGGACTTTTTATTATCTAATTTCAACAGATTTTTTACATAGTATGAGAACTTATCTAAAGTTTGCACCATCTAATTTGTTAGTTTGCATTTTTCCATATAACTTCAACATTGCACAGATGCCTCATGACCTGCTAGTCATGCTGGTGTGACTACTATTTCAGATATCTTAATCCAATTATTAGTAACAGTTGCCATTATCAGGAAATTTTATATAGAGATATATAGTGATTAGTAACTCATTAGATATATATCGATATTAATCATTACTACTAGGTTATATCGATTGCATGCACTAATTTTCCTCCAGGTTTCCTTTTAGTTGTAGGTATATCACATCTCTGATTAGCCAAAATCTTATCATATGATACTATTTTTGCTAAACAATTTTGCGTAATAAAAAATATTTCATACAAGATAGTGTCATGCAATTTTATACAATTTATGTGATAAAAACTTTATATTGGATTTACCTTAGTGCATCTTTATAAATACTCTTATTAATGTTCATATTTGATAAATCATTAATAATTATAATAATAATAATTTTCTTAATTATTCTCATGAGAGTACGATACTAATTTTTTATCTCAAATGGATGTGATAATAATTTTTTATCTCAAATGAATGTGATAATAATTTTTTATCTTAAACAGATATGATAATTTCACTTTGTACAAAAAATGCAATTAGAATATATTGGCATAAAATATGATTTTATTAAATTACAATAATTTTAATAAGTATTTTGCAAATTTGTATGTATAGATTAAAAAAAATTCTTGCATAAATTATGATCATTCAACTATTCAAATTGCTAAAAATGATGATTGCCCAGAGCCATAATATGAAAAGTATTATCTTCGCTTCTGTCCAAGAACTAACAATTATTTGAAACATGTATAAATAATATCTAAATTTGGAAAATTTGAGACTCAATGCAGTTTTAAAGGTTGCATATTATAGTAATAATTGTGATAGATTAAATAAAACCAGATTAAAATAAAATATATATAATATATAAAAATTGATGAGCTACTGAAAAATAAAATTTTTGGACACAATTTTTAAGGTTAAAAGGTAAGGTTAAAGGATAAAGTTTATATTAAACAAGTATAAGTGTTTTAGATAGTTAAACAGCAAACTTATATTCATTTAATCGATTTAATTATAATCTGTGACAATAATTATTTAATATAAATATAAATAAAGTAAAACAAGTAAAATAAATAAAAAATTGAAATAAAACTTATTTCTGATGCCTGAAACCAAATAAATTAATCGATCTTATTAAAATGAATGCATGAATGCATCTTATAAAAATGGCTATGACATAATGCATATATCAAATATAAGGAGAAGGTAAGTTAAAAAAGCAGCAAGAATAAAAATGAAAAAGTAGAATACCTATAACAACAAAGTTCTTAGATAAATAACTGAATCGTAAATGCTAAAAAGAATAGGTTAGAACTAAAATAGATAGTTTTTTTTTGTATATTGAATTATGAATTATATAAAAAGAGCTTGTAAAAAATTAAAAATAAAAAAGTTTTAAATATGTGAAAGACTAAGTAATATTAAATAAAATTAATCATAATGATATATTGCCAGTTGATATTAACACAATTTTTGATATTGATGAAGATGAGAAGTCTGATATGAATATTAGTAATCAGGAACTAGACAATACCCTTAATATGCTTATGAACACAACAGATGGTGTTGGTGAAGAATAGGAGATGAACAATGATAATAAAATACCACAGAATTTACCAAATGCAGAAAGATTGAAGACATTTTATCTTTCTGAAAATATATATAAAGACTGGATAATCAATCTAGAGAAAGCAGGGCTTAGTTATACTTGATATGAACATAAAATGATAGTAGGTAGTTCAAGAAAAGAAAATGTATAGACTGAGCATTGGCATTGTCATCACTATAGAACATATATTAGTGCTGCTAGAAAGGATCCTAACAAAAAACTATGACTTATACAGAAGAAGACAAAGAAATGTAGATGCAAGAGCTATATCCAAGTTGTGCTCCCAATTAATTCATCGACTGTAATTCTTAAATATTATTATAAATATAATAATCATCAACCTAGTCAATTATCTAACTTGTATACACTTCTATTATCAGAAAACATCTGACAATTTATAAGATGACATGCATTAGAGAGACTCGATACTTATAGTATACATTAGCTTTTGTGACATCGAGGAATTGTACTCCTAGAACAAATACAAAAATTGTGTGTAAATAATAATAATAACAATAATAATAATAATACTTAAACATTAAGAGATGAGCTTGTAACAAGAGATGATATATATACAATTGTACATAATACAATGAAGTATATGTTTATCTTGATAATAATGAAATGAGTTTTCTAAAAAAATAGCAAGAAAAATTGACTTGTGCAGGTGGTTACTGTTTGTTTGAGCATAGTAATAATAACAAAGAATTCATGTTTGCTTTTCAAACAGAAAAGCAAAAAGAGCTAATGAAGGTTGCAAGAGTAATATGCCTTGATGGTACACACAGGCTAAATCAACATGGATACCATTTTTTTATGCTTATAATACAACATCCAGCATCAGGCAGTGTATATCCAATTGCATTCCTTATTAGTAAGCATAAAAGATCAATTACATTAAAAAATTGGCTTAATTACTTAAAAGCTATATATAAGAAATAAGATCCAGATATATTTATAATAGATGATGCTGGAGAAGAAATTAAAGCAGTCAAGGAAAGCCTTCCCAATTGTACTGTATTACTTTGCCACTTTTATGTATTAAAGGCCTGGCATAGAAAATTAAATTATTATCAAAGTAAGTAATAATACAAATCAAAAAATTAGATAAATTAATTAAAAACATTAGTCTGGCTGTCTTTGTTACTTACTATATGTGTATCTTACCAATTAACTAATCAATTAGTTAGCCAATCAATTAATTGATTGGCCAACTAATTGATTAATCAATTGGTTAACTAATTATAAATCAACTAGTTAAATAAAATAATCTATTAACTAATTAGATTAAAAACTTGTTTTGCTAAAGGTAAGGATAAAAATTCATATAAAACAATTATATAGAAGAACCTATAGTGGTTGATGAAGACAGAAAGATAAAATGATATAAAAGCATTGCAAAAAGTTATAGAAACAGTTAGTAAATAGCAGAAAATGAATATTGTTACAATAAATAACTTTGCTGACTATTTTGATCATTGGTAGGTATCAAAATATGAGAAGTGGATGATTTGTTTAAAAGGAGCTGCCAGAGATATAATTAACACAAACAATTTAATTAAGGCATTTCATCGAAAATTAAAGCATGTTTACATGAGAGAAAGACCTGGATGCCAACTTGATAAGAAGTTTATCTTTTAGTAGAAATTGTGCTAAGAAATTTAGACTTCTCTGTTTTTTTGTATAATTTAAATATTGGAAGAATAAATCCCTAAAAAAACTAGCAAAGAATTAGAAAGATTATTGAAACAACACAAATTAATCAAAGTGATATTTATAATATTAGTGCAGATACCTGGATAGTACAATCTATAACCAATTATGATGTTGAATATTCTGTACAAAAAAGTAATTCTGAAGAACATTTAAGTACTACTTTATATATTTGCATCTGTCAAGACTTTAGAACCCATCAGTTACCATGTAAGCATGTATTTGCCATATTAGCCTATCTTCAAATTAATGATAATGAAAAAGGCAATATAGAGAAAAATAATCAATTTATCTAATTATTTCAACAACTCATAGAATCAGAAGTGTCTAGTTCATCTAGTTCTTTAAGTTTACAAAATAACTCTGAAACAAATTATGAATTTGCCAAATTACAGAAAGAATTGGCAGCAATCACTGAAGAATGGAAAGAAAAAGATACTCAAGATATTCATAGTTTATGACTAACTCTTTAGCAAGCAGTTCAGATAGAGAGAATGAGAGTTGCGAGGATTAATGTTGTACCAAAAATTATTGATAATAATAAATTAAACATAAATTTGAATTCTAAATTTAAAACACAGAATAGATTTTGGTGATTTTTTTTCTTTTTAATTACAACTTAGACAAAGCTAACCTCTTTTTTTTTTATAAATTATCTTAAGATCAAGCTGAAAAAAAAAAGAATAAATTAGTATTATTCTAAAAATACTCAATATATCAATTTCTTGATAAATACATAACCTTGTAATTTCAGATATAAGGTATTTTTTCATCTTTTTTTGAACTTCTAAATATTGCAAAAGGTTCTATATTGTAGTATACTGGTATGAGATCTTATTTGCTAAAGGAGTAAAAAATAAAAGGTTTAATTTTTTTTTTTTTTTTTTAGTTAAAGTCTCTATCTTGGGAGTTGTGATTTTTTTATTCAAGTATATTAGACACAGCATGCCACCAAGGGCTTACCTTACATTGGAGGTTACAACTAGCCACATGTGCACTTTTGGTGCCTAATTTAAGTA
>CAJVQA010006144.1:0-15248 GCA_910591915.1 Cetraspora pellucida
ATTACAGGTATCCTAACCCAACTGTTAGTAACAGTTGCCATAATACGAATATTATATAGGTGATTATCCAAATTTTCATCGTTGATAGGATTTGAACACCCAACCTACCACTTGGGGGGTTGACAACCTGACCACTTCACTAGGTCACCACACCCTCTATAAATATAATTATTGTTTTTAAAATTATAATGTATTTTATAAATTATAAATTATTTTTTAAAAAAAATAATATAAATAAAAAATAATTAAATTTATTTATATAAATAACCAAAATAATAATAATTAGATCTAATATATAAAACAGATTATGATTTTTTTGCAGTTGTAAGAATTAAATTTAAAATAATAAGTAATTTTGCAAAAAAAAACTCATTTAAATTATTTTCAACATTATTAAAATTCTAAATTTAGATATTACAACTTATTATTGTTTAAAAAACTTTAAATTATTAGTTATTTTTTTAATATTTTAGTAGTACTGTTTTTATCTTTTTTACATATAAGTAAAACATATATTTATTTTTTTAATGAACCCAAACTTTTACTAAATTATTTTTTTTATATAATAACAATTTATTATAAACTTACCAACTATATTTTTTTAAAATTTTTTTAATTTTTTTTCTGATTTTATTATAATTTATTTTTTTGTTTTTTTTTTTGTTTTCAGATATTTTGTTTAATAATATTTTTAGTATACACTTGTTTAGTTTAAATATTTTTTATATTTTATTTTTTTTTGTTTTTTAATGTTTTTTTTTAACTTTTGTAAATTATTTGGTTTGTTTTACCTTGCTTAAACTTTTTTTTTAACAAATTAAGTTATTGTCAAATAATTGAAATTTTTTCTAACTTGTTAATAAACTACTTTATATATATTAAATTAAATTTTTGCAAGACTAAGGCTACTTGCATTAGAATACTTTATTATTTACAAAAAAACAAAAATAATTAATTAAAATTGTAAAACGATTTATTTAATCTTATTTACAAAAAATTAATCGTTACACGATCTAGTTTAACATTGCATAATATTATCAAGTTTTAATTCAACCTTAAAAACCAACTTGACTTATAAAAAAAAAAACAAACCAAAATTTGTATTAATTATGAAATTAAATCTCAAATGAAACTAGTACTATACGGTAATTTTAAAACCTAAATCATTATACCTTTTTAAATAAAAAAGGTATAAACCCAAAAAAAAACAAGTTTTTTAAGCGTCAAAACAGGTAATACAAATAATAAAAACATGTACGTATTATTACATATGTTAGACTAGCATATAATTTAATTAAGATTTTCCGAGCCAAGACCTTATCTATGTACATATGTACGTACAACAATTATATTATTGACATAGCTAAGTTCAGAACATACCCGAACTGATGATACGTACGTACGTAAAAGCGCAGATGAATTAGATGAATTAGAAATTTATTACGTATTAGAAGTAATAGCGATAGGCGGATAGACATGGAAAATTTTTTTAGATGCTTCTCGGCCGATACAGTAAAAAGCAGTATTGTAGAGATATGTATAAGAGATATTTTATTTTTGAAAGAAACAATATATTTATAGATCTGTAGCCTGCATCTTAAAAAGAAACCTGGCCGAACAATAATGAACGATACGTAGGATATTTATTATTAATGTAAATTATGTTTTGAAAGAAAAACTTTGTTATAAATTTATATTTTTAATGTTACATAATATTTTGTTTGTAAAAAACCAAGATTCTTTTTTTTTTGGACAATAAAAGAAATTTTTAAAAAAATTCTAAAGAATTATCATTGTACACACATAACATATGTATGTACATGTACATGAGTATGTACATATTCTTGGAATGGTGTTTACCTTAACGTTTAATTTAAATTGAATGATTTGTCATACGAAACTCCTACTGGTGTTCTTTTTTTCCCTTCTTTTTTTTTTCAGGGTATACAGTTACATATAATTACAGATATATAGTTTGTATTGATATATAGTTGATATATAGTTGATATATAGTTGATATACCGGGTGTTTCAAAAGTTTCCACTACACGGGCACTTTTTTTTAAAGTAACTAATATATATAGAGGTCACGATGATTATCATCGTGATCTATATAAAGTCACTTAAAAAAAAGGGACCGTGTAGTAAACACCCGGTATAGTTAGTATATGTACAGTATATAATATATATAATATATATAATATATATAGATATATATATAAATATAGTATCTTATTATGGAAAAATACTACCGGCATAAATATATGTATTTCAATATCGATACGTATTGCATAAGGATAAACTTATTGTGGAGGACACTTTTAGTTTTTTAGTAAAGTTAAATTAGTATGAAACTCTTTTTTTTATGACCTACACGCCGATTTCCCTTTTGGATAAGTTGAAATATTTTTAAAAAAAAATTCAAAATTTTATTGGAATTGTAAAGGGAAGATTGGTAACACAAACCATCTGCAAATTTATTTGTGCATATAAATAAATACGTACCTTTAAAATTAGCCCAATTTCACGTTCTTTTTTTATTCCCAAACAACTTGTTATAAATTCAACAACAAGAAAATACGATCGTGTTTTCATTTATAAATATTCGAAAAGTATGAACCCTTATAATAATAATACTACTGATACATCATTTTATAAATTTGTAATAGTTGATAAAACTAAAGGACCAGAAATTAAAGAAAAAAAATCATTAAAACCTGTTCCAGTTACAATGACTACAGTACCAGTTTCTTCTGACGGTAAAAAAAATACTGAAGACAGAAAAAATGAAATTATCCAAAATAATGTTGAAACTATAAAAAAGGAAGATCAAGAACCTGAAACTAAACCACGAGAAAGGACTTGTGAGTATATATTTCCATATATATAATATTTATTTTTTTGGGTTAGCGACATAAACATACATAATTGACATAATTTCAATATATCAAATATATTTGATATAGGGAACGTTATGGATTTAGTCAGGAAGGACTCAAGTCAATCCAAAGTTAATCCTCCAGGTCCTATAAGCCCTACTACGAGCGTTGCAAGTATTATTACTACATCAACAACTTCTGATAGTACGGCTGTTTCCAACAATATACCTATCGGTTCCGCAGTTGAAACACCTACTACTGAAAACAATGTTACACCAGAACCTTCGTTAGTACCACAAGCCCCAGCAAACACTTTATTCACTTCGCCCCTTTCTATTTCACCAACCTCTCCTCCCAAAATTGCTACTGAACCACAAGTTATACAATCACCACAAACTCCACAAACTCCACAAACACCGCAAACACCTCAAAAAACCAAACCTTTTGAAATTGTCAAAAGAATGTTGAGTTCAAAAAAATCTTCACAACCACAACCACAACCTCCTGTGGTGGTAGAACCTTCAGCCACGATTTCAACGGAAGAAAACGCAACACCTGATAATAAAACAGATGAATTATTAGTTAAAACAACAACTGTTAAAGAAGAAAATGATGATAAAAAAATTGAAGAAACTGTTGTTATTGAAAAAGAAGATATTCCAGAACAAGTAGAACGTGATATTAAATTAAACGATGAAATTGAGGAAGAGACTACAGATTTGAATAAAAAATCCAAAACTGTCGCGAATGGAGGAGGCAATTTCCGAGACTTTTTCTCACGTTGTATTGAAAAACTTCAACAAGAATTTGATGAACTTGACCGACGAATGTATTCAGGAGTTAATTCATCTGAAGTAGCTACACGTGAAGTTCAGAAAAATGACCTTCAAAAAGTTGAACTTCAAAAAAATGAACTTCAAAAAAATGAACTTCATAAACGTGAAAGAGAACAATTATTGGAACGAGCCGATACAGATTCAGATGTACAACCTAATGTACAAACTAATGTACAAACTAACGGTGATGCACGAAGTGCTTTGGCCGATGCTGGTGAAGCACTTAATGAACGTGGTGAAAAACTTGGTGAATTAAATGAAAGACTTGGTGCTTTAGGAGGTGCAAGCGCTGAATTTGCTAGATTGGCAGCTGATCTTAGAAAAAAGGAAGCAAACAAAAAATGGTATCAACAAATTTTCTAATCGCAATTGTCGTCAACTTTGCGATTTCATTTTTTACTTTTTTGAGAAATAATGTTATTTTTTGAAGATAAATTTTATGCGGGGCATTTATAAAATAATAAATAAGTTTGTCGATTTATTTCTTTATTTGATATATTTTAATACGATAGTTTTTTTTCCTTTTTTTTTTTTTTTTTGTCTTGGTTTTGGTTTTTTTTCTATTTTTTTTTTTTTTTTTTAAAGGTATATAGTAAATAATTTTATTGTACATATTACGCGATATTTTTATAATATACATCAACTTCATTACATTTAACATCTTTATGTTTTGTACTTTCATGCAAATTCTATTATCATTATTTTGTTAAGAAAAAAAAGAATAAAATAAACAAATAAATAAATAAAATATGATATTATTAACTATTGTAAATATTGTGTAATTATGATGAAATTATCGTGATTATACTGATAAAAATTTAAATGTATATTTTATTCGTGTTAATAGATGTTATATAAATTTGTAAAAAAAAAAAAAAAACTTACAAGGTTAAAGAAATTAAGCTTCCGAAAACATATTATTGAATGCATTTACCAAATTTTGTTGTAAAAATTCTTTTTCGCGTCGTCTTAATCGTTGACGTCGCGACACGGATTTCTCAGCATCTATAAAAAATTTTATTACTTAAATATCAGATCATACTTGTTTATCAAAACATTCATGTTATATTTTTACCTTCGGTAACTTGGTACATTACTACATCAGTTGGTATTGATAATTTTAAATTTTTATAAGTTAAACTAAATTCTATGACACTTTTAATGATCAAATTTGATATAGTTAATATTCATGTTAAAATAATGATCAAAATTTTAATATAATTAATAATACTATTATTAACCTTTCTTTTAGTCTAACTGAAAAGTCAATTGAATTATATGCATTATTGGATCTCAAATTTGAGACACCCACATCTTGCTGCATTATTTTAGCTTCTTCACGTCTGGTAACAAATGCTTGTAAATAATCATGAAGTGAATTTACAAATTTCTAAAAAATAATTAAACAATTGAAACTATTTTTTGTAAATATTAAAAAAGAATGAATCAAAAAAAAAAAAGCATACATCAAGGTCTTTATTGAGATAGTCGGACTCCAATTCATTCAGAGGAATGAAATGTGGTATTGTATGTTTAAAAACACTTAATTGATCATTTTCTTCGTCCTGACTAAGAATGACGTAATAAGGCTCCCGATATTGGCCTAATGAAAAGAATTTAAGATTCAGAGTTAAAAAAAATTATATATATGTTTAAGAAATATTAAAGATATATTCAAGATATTCAAGACATTAAGATATATTTAGGATCTTAAGATATATTTAGGATATATTTAAGCAAAAATAAGCTTATTACCTCCATAAAAGGTTTCAAATCTCAAACCAACACGGTTTTCTTTTAATGTGAAAATCGTTTTACCAGTAAGACGGTAGGCTCTCAAGAATTCCTCGCATTCGCGTCGTTTACTGACACGTAGCATCTCTTGAACAATCTATGTGTATATTTATATTATTCACGTGTATTTTAACTCTTAATAAATAAAAAGAAACCATACTTTTTCTTGAATTTCAAAATTGATTGTCGATGGTATCTCAAAATTTTCTTTAGAAATGATATCGCGTAACATTATTGAATTCTCTTCTACCTCAAGTACGCGTTTTAATTCATCGCGTTTTTTCAGTAATCTTTGTACTTCATGATTCATCAGGATTTTTTTTTTTTTTTCTGAGGCTATTAACGTAACGATACGTATCTATTTAGTAAAGAACGATAAAATATTTATTTATGCCCAACTTAGAGGTCTGTTAAAGACAGGTACTTTCATATAACTGATAATGATCTACATACTGCATAAATTATATTCTTAATATCTATATAACTAACCCTAACTGCATCAAAAAAGTAACCCTAGCTTGTACCCTTCCCCAACTTGGAAGGTGATTGTTCCTGCCCGATCAAATCAAAGAAGTTTCTTAATTTCGAATTATTCGAATTTATCATTCTATGTACATACATGTATTGAATTATCACTACGTATAACTAAACCTTATGACCTTTATTTTTAAAAATAGTTTTTTTTTTTTTTTTTTTTAAACCAAGGTTTGGTTCGAACCAATTATGGTCAAGAGGTTATCATTGGGCCAAATGGTCAATGATTAATAGTTTAGATTATTTTTTTTTTACCTCATAAAACATTTAATATCGATAATGACAGATTAAAAATTAAAAAATTATAGAATTTCATGATCTGCAGTAAAATTGAAATCTTAAACGTTCTTGATCACCTTTTCTGGTATAGCCAACAATAAAATAACAAAACGAGTTCGTACATACATAATATGTTTATAATTTATTGTCAAAAATACTTGTTATCGTTATTAATTAAAAAACGTTACGTTTGAAGGGTTTAAATGAACCCGAATTCAATTTCTGAAACAAGTAAATATCCAGATCTAATTAATTAAATCCGAATATATGACGAGGATGGTAATGATAAATGATATATTAATGATATAGTAATGATAATGATAATACAAATATAAAATCACCTTATAGTTTTGTAGTCAGTGATCAATTCATGTCAGTGATGAGAATTAAAGAAGCATTTAAATTTGATTTTTGTACTAATCTTGCGATCTTTTGTATTATCTTATTTGGAAATTAGTATGACTCTTTCTTATTAATCTTTTGCGCAATACTATAACGCTAAAAAAAGATTTTTATAGTGCAAAAAAAAAAAGTACGTATACGTTACATTGCTTGAACTTTGTCGAAATTTGAAACGTAGAATAGACTTCAAATCGTTACCTTAGTCAAAACTTAAATATTATATCAATGCATTCTATTTTCAAATATCGTCAGGTTAGGGTTAAAGAAGTCAAAAAGAAGTCTAAATTAGGTTTCGGTTAAGGATACTAAGGAAATAGATTGCACGTACAAAAAAATATATGATAGAAAATGAAATACCATTATCTTTAGATTATTATTTGCTATGCATTTACTCACATGTTCTTGTAAACCGGATTTATTCTGGAAAAACTTTATCGTTATATATAAAAATCTAAAATTGTAATTATACATGTATTCAATTTTACATTAAGGATGTAACATTTCACAAATAAAGAATTAAAAAAAAGACCGGTTTTTATCTTGAAAAGATTGTTGACACTTTATCATAAAATGATTTCCAAATATGGAATTCCTCACACGGTGAAATTTCTGTAACTTTTTTTATAATGCTCATATTACTTTATAAAGTGTATTAAAAGGTTTTTATGAATTAAAAAATCACATGATAGTAGGTTATTATGAATAATAAACTATATTAGGTATTGTATCGTACCAGAATAAGCTTAATGGGGATCCTGATCTGAAATAACACCCATTCAGCAAGTTGCAGATTAATGAAAACTTTCGAATCAACAAATATCTTGTACATCTTACACGTACTGCGTATATACTACATAGTTCTCTTCTTTTTTCATCTAAAGAATTAGTTTACAAATAGATGTTAGTTATTGATATATATGATACATAGTGTTATAAAGTGTGATTACTAAATATATTAACTATAACACAAGTGCTAAAAAAAAAGAACGATCAAGATCTAAGATAATTTGGGATTTTAAGAAAAGCTCGTTACACGTTCAATTTATTCTAAATAAATAATCTTATATCGGTGATGAGGTGTCAAACAATAATTTTTCTTATGTAAATTCATTGTGTAGATATTAACTTATTATGTGAATAGATAAATATATATAATGCATAATTACGTAGGATTGGCATTAATAAATTTGGGGGTATGGGGTTTATACGACATGCTCTTTGGCCAAAAGGCGTGCACTTATTATATGATTTAGTAAAGAAGATCCCGATCGGTCAAGTAAATCCTTTTAAAACTTTAATATTTCTCGACTTAATAAAATTTAAACAATTTATACTGGAGAATATTGATATCCATTGTGTTATATCTTAAAAATTGATTTAAAAACAGAGGTCAGATATTTTAAATAAAAAATGTTTAAAATTTCAAAAAAAACCCCATTTATAATCTAAAATTTGGGCCTTTATATCAGTTCTTTAATTTTGATATAACCTTTATTTTAGTATATAATTGCATTCTAACTCTAAATTTAATATAAAAATATTATAAAAATAGGATAAATATTAATAACTACTAGTATAAATATTTTATTTTAATTTTATAAATTGGTAAATATATTACTAAAGTTATAAAAAATTAATTACCATATTTTCGTAAAATAACGTCTGTCTGCATGTTATTTTGAGTATATGTGTGTTAATTAGAGTACACGCATGGGCATTATTTTGATACAAATTTGATTTTTTAAAACTGATTTTCTAAATAACAACAATAAATATATTATAAGCAGTAATGTCAAGAGAAAACCAGGGTTTATATATTACAAATATTGTATATATGAAATACATGTTATTTAGAAACACATATGTATAAGCATTATTTTTTTATTTTTATTTTTATTTTTTTTCCCTTAAGCAGTCATGTTAGTGCTTTATTAAGATTTTGAAATTACATTTGCAATTATATAAATATCCTTAACAACTAAGCTTAGCATTACCCAGCCATCCTAATGGTACCTAAGTGCAACCTGTTGCATTACTTCAAGCAGAAGTAAGTCACTTATCTGACTACTTAAAGTCTATAATGAAAGGGTCTTCTCTCTTTCATGACAAGTTCTAAAATTGTTTTCTGTACTTTGTTTTCAATTTGTTTTTCTTTTTCTTTTATTTTCTCTTTTCTTTCTTCTATTACATGCTGATTTGGTTTTTTTTTTTTATTTGGTATTTTTTTCTTTTTTTCTTCTTTTTATCTTACCTATTATTTCCTTATTTTTCTCTCATTTATTGATCTTCTTACATCAGATTCTTCATACTTGTTTGTAAAATGTGTTCCAAGTTGTTCTTGCTATTATCTTCATAAACTGCTGTCTTGATTTTGTACTTAGGAACTGTCTCAGTCTGTTCTGTGTTTCTTTTAAAATAAGATCTTTGATTAAAGTCTCTCTTATTTTAATTTTCTCTGTTTCTGTTTTTTCAAAAAGTACTGTATATTATATATATAGAAAGATCTAAATTTTTTTTTCTTCTTTTAATTCTTTCCAGGCTATTGTAATGGTCACTTTTTAGATTCTTTTTCATAAATTCCTTTGTCTCTTACATGTTGCCAAATGTGACTGTGTTTCTTTTGTTTTATCTTAACACATTTGATACTCTGTTGTTGTATATATTTCTGGTCTTCTTTTGTTCAATTCTTCTAATATTGGAAGTTTATCTATTATGCACTTTATAAATATACTTCTTCTATTACTACTTCTTCTTGTTATACAATATACTCCTTTAGATATCTTCAGTCTATTCTAAAAATATAACTAATTGTATATTATAACTTCTGTTTCTGGTTCTAATCCTCTAATTGCTTCATTTTTTTCTATTCTACTCCTAATCTCACATTCGTTATCAATTTGCATAGCAATCTTATTAATATATCAATATGTTTGTTTTCCTATTCTAAGCAATACTCTATCTCTTTGCAACTGACTTTTTTAGTCTATATAATTTTTTTACTCATTGCATCTTTTTTTGCTAAACTATTAGCTTTATCATTCTATCTATTTTTATTATAGTTTTTAACTTTAACCAACTTTATCTGAATATTTTTTGTACTAATAAGCTCTCTAATTTTCATTATTCATATTGTATTCTTCTTTTTAAGAATCTTATTTCTGTATATTTGTTTTAAATCTTTACTAATGTTTCTTATTGTCATATTATTATCTATATATACAGTATTTCTATTTTGCTTCTCTCTTAATATTATTAAAATTGCAGCCTATATTGTTACTAACTCCACTATTATTAATGTTTGTCATCTTTTTAAATCTAATGCTACTTCTTCTTCTGACTATTCTTGTGTTTCATCTGTTTGTACCCATCCTATACTCATACTACTTCTGCTTTTTATGTCTTCTTTAGTCTTCAAATTTGTTACTCTATCTGTATATATTACATACTTGTTCTTGTTTCTTGTTATATTCCTTTTTAAAACTTCTATTATTTCTTGACTAATACTGACTTTTAACTTTTGTCATCTGATTATTTCTATTTCTGGCTCTTCTATTATTCTTAGTTCTTCAAGTTTCTGTTCTTCTGTCATTAGTTTATTTGTATTTATCATTTCTGTTATTTGATCTATTAATATCTTGATTTTGTTACTGTCTTTTTTTATCAATGCATCTGAGATCACATTAATTCTGTTATTTATTCTTATCTACTATTGGCAACTATCTTCTTGGTGTTCTTCTTCTCTTATATAACCCTTATATCTATTAATTTTGATAGCTAATTCACTTTCTTTGCTCTGCATTTGCCAATGTTCTACTAGTATTTTCTTTTTTTTCTTATTAACTATCTTTTCTAATTGTCAATTGTTCTGTATGTCATATGTTATTCATTCTTTTCTTTTTTTGTCTTCTGAGATATACTCCTATCTTATTTATATTGCTTGAGTATTTTGTTTGATTGTTCTAAATTGCCTTTTAACTTCTCTATTTCCTGGTCTAATAAGCAATTCTAGTTTTATTACTTTAAACCATTCTGCTTTTTTTCCTTTACTTGATAGGCCTTGGTAACTTTTTAGCTATTATCATATAATTAATCTCTCTTCTTTTGTATCTATCAGCTGGCTTAGATATATTAAGTTTGCTTTATTTATTCGATACCACTTTTTTTTTGTAATTGTGTATTTATAAGTTCTCTTATTTTGATTTCATATCCAAGCATTGTCTATAAATTGCCTTTCATTCTTATATTTATCTTAAGTTTCCTTGCTTTTAGTAATGTCAGACAAGCTAAGTTACTTTTCCAACCTTCTATATTTTCTGGCATCTTTTCTATTTTTCATATATCTTCTATTAAACCTGCTCTTTGGCATCCTTGTGTTATTTTTAATTTTGTTAACTGACCAAGACTATCTTGTCTATTTAATCTTACTAATAGGTCATTTATTTGTTTTGTTGTTAACTCTTATTGTAATGATTTGTAGCTTTCAAGATTTTTGTGTTCCATTATACAGTTTTTTAATGTTCTTTGTAGATTGCTCTTTGGCTTTACTAAACTTATTATTGGTTTAATGTATTTTGTTTATACTTCTTTCTGATATTTTTGTTAGCTATAGCATATAACTTAATTTTGGTATTATTACCATATTGTTTATATATGCAATTTAACTCATTGTTATCTTTTTGTATTTAAGATCTCTTATTATTTGGCTGATTATTTTTTTAGCTTTCTTTTTGACTAGCACTTCACTCATTCTATTATTCAACTATATCCTTAGTGAGTGAACTATCTTGTTCTTTGCTTTTTTTGTTTTCTTGCTTCTTTCAAAGATCACTTTTTTTTTTTTTCTTTAGTTTCATGTTCATTATTAACAGCTTTGATTTGGATTTATTTATCTTTATATCATTCATTTTATAAAATTCTTCTGTTATTTTTAATATTTCCATTAGCTGTTTTTTACTATTTGCGATCTATATTGTGATATCTGCATATACAATGGCTGTTTGGTAATACTTTGTAATATTGTTGCATTGCATTCCTCTTTTGATCTGTTGTTCTACTGTATATTCTAAATCTTTGTTCTCTTGTATTCTCTTTAACAGTGGATTATAAAAAAGTCATCATATTAGTAAAGATATTACTTCTTCTTAATTTATGCTGTTTTCTGCTATTATTTCATCTGTTAGACTATGAGCTTAATAATTTTTAATTGTATTTTATGAAACAGATCTATAATGTATTTCATTGTTTTTTAGGTACTTTAACTTTTTGCAGTACTAGTTTTAAACTCTTAAGTGGAACTAAGTCAAATGCTTTTTTCATGTCTTGTAGAAGTATTCATACTTCTTTATTCTTCTCTTTTGCTTCTTTTATTATCATATTGAGAATATGTACTGGTTGTTCTGTTAAGTTACTTGAAAGGCCTGCATAATTTAGTCCTTTGAGTATTTCTTTTTCTATAAACACTTTGGCAAGCCTTCTTGTTAACACTTTTATTACAACTTTTCTAAACATTTCTATTAGTGCTATTAGTTATATGTTGTTTAAACTATATCTCTACTTAATATCTTTAGGTATTGGGTAAACTTGTACTATTTTTTATTTAGTTGATATTCTTTCTTCTTCTAGATATAAATCTGCAAAACCTTTAAATACTTCTTGTGTTCTCTTTTTGGCTTATTTTATTAGAATATAACTTATATCTGATATGCCTAGAGCTGTTCTTGTTTTCAGTTTTTTTAATGTTTCTTCTTATTCTTTTTCCTTAATTTTTCTTTCAACTTCTGTATACCATTCTTCTTTAATGTTTTTTTATAGTTTATATATTTTTTTTCACTTTTTTAATATCTCTTCTAATCTTGTATTTCTTTTTCTAAATTGTTTTTCATAGTGTTCTGTTACTCCTATTCTAATATCTTTTGAGCTTGTTAGCAGATTCATTTTTTTTTCTATTTGTTTGATAAATTTGTCAAGTACTATTTTCTTATAAGATCTATTCAAGAGGCTTGCTATCATCTTTTCCTGATCTGTTCTGATCATTTCACATCTTTTATCTATATTCTCTTCTATTTATTTTCTTTGTATTTGCTCTTAGTTCTTTATTTTTCTTTTCATTACTAGTTTTTTCCAATTTTTTATATCTTCTATCCATGTATTTAACTATTGTCTTTGTAGTTTTGGCAGTTTTGTACCAATTTCTTTGACTAATATCTTTAATTGTTTATTCATTTTACTTTTTTCCTCTTCTGTTACTGCTTATATTTTTTTAGCTTTTGCATGCTTGATTAATTTCTGTAGCTTAACAATGCTTTCTTCTTATTGCTATTCTTTTTGACTTCTTCTGTTATTTATCATGTTAAATACTTTTTTCTTAAGTATGTGTTTATTTGTTGCTATAATAATAGCTTTTTTTATTACATTCCATATGTTGTTTATTCTTTCTGTTTTCTTTTTTTTTATTTTGTTCTTCTTTGTATATGTCTTTTAGAACCTTCTTTATTTCTAACTGATTCTGTAGCTCTTGTGCATAATTTTCTTAATCTTCTAATTTTGCTTGATCATATAAGTATATTGTTCTTGACTGCCTTTTTCTTTTAATCTCAATCTTGCTTTTGCCTGCTATTATATATTTGATCTATATTTCTGCTATTACTATCTTATGATCACTCTTTGTAATCTTTTCTACCTCTTTAATTTCTGCTTTTTGTAGGCCTGAGACTAAACCATCTGATATCTATATATAGTCAATTCTTGTTGCTGCTTCTCTATTTGATCATATATATTGCTAACCTATTGGATTCAAGTCTCTATATATGTCTTTAAAGTCTTATCTCTTCATCCAATTGAAAATTGGCAGCCTTTTGTAGATTGTTGTTTGTGGATATTGTCTGTTTAAAGTATTGTCTACTGTATAATTAAAATCACCCATTATGATGATTTGTGTTTGTCTCTTCTTTTTTAAGACTGTTTTTACAATTTTTTGTTAACCATTTCTCCTTACTGCCTTATTATTTGGTAGTATATATGCTGTAATTATGACTAACTCTAATTGTTTAAAGTATAGTGTAATCTCTATTATATATTCACTTATTTTTTTAACTGCACCTATGTATTTTTCTTATTGTTTATTAATTACAATTCCAATATTTGAACCTTTCTTCTTATCTTCAGCTGCATTTGTCCAAAAATTTATGTATCTTTTGCCTGCTACATATGTTAAGAATTTTTCTTCTTTTTTTGTAAGATTTGTCTCTGTGATTCCTATTATTGTGATTTCCTCTTCTTCTGCCTAGCTAAGTAGATATTTTAATTTTCAAACTGTGGTTTTAAGTCTATTAATGTTATAACATGCGAGGTTTATTTTTTTTTTCCTTCTTTCTACTTTTCTTTTAGTAATTTCTATTCTATTTTCATAGTTTTGACTTTTTTTTTCTTTCTAATATTCTTGTTTTCTTCTTGACAAGAAGTTTCTTCTTTTCTTTCTTTAAAAACTTTTCTCTTGTTTTGTAAGAACTCTTCGTCTATATTTATTAATTCAACTATGGCACCCTTAGGAGCAGTTAGATTGTTCTATCTCATTTTTCTTTCTGTTCTTCTTTAGTCTTTCTAATCTTTCTAATATTAGGCCTAACATGTCTTCAATATATGAAGCTCTTTCTTGTGGCTTTTTTTGAATTGTCTTTTCCTTGTTTGCATTTTCTTGATTTTGGTCTTTGATTACTACATTTCTTCTATCTTGTACTTTATCTTTGTAGTTTCTATTTCTTCAATCACTTTTGTTTTCTTTTAATTCTATTTTCTTTTTGTATTCATTTATTGGGTCTTTTGTATTTTCTTGTTCTTCTTCTAAGCTTGTATTTTCCTATATTTTTCTTTTAATCTTTTGTATCTCTTGCTCTTTGCTACTGCCTTCTTGTATTCTTTTATCATTTTTTTAGATTTTGTATTTCCAGAACATTAAAGTTTCATTATACCAAACTTTTTTCTTAGTAGCCATGTTCATGTCTGTTTGGCTTTTAAATGAGACTACTGCATAATCTCTTGGTCTTCTCTATCTATTTGGTAGTATATATACTGCCATTGCCTTTCTGACCTTAAGTTCTTTTAAAAGTATTAGTTCAGATATTCTTTTTGATATTTCTTTTAGTCTTGCTATAAACTTGTTTCTTTCTTCTTTTCTTTCTTTTTCATCTTTGCCTATTGTCATTCTTACTAGTTTTCTATTTCTCAAAGCAATTACTTATGAGAATGTCTGTTTAGCCTCTTCTTTGACTTTAATTACTGCTATTATCCTGTATGTGCTTCTTCTTATTTTGTATAAGGATATATTTTCTACTTTTCTTACTAAGTATTTCATCTCAAATTTAGGTATTAGTACAGACTATACAAGGTTATACAAGCCACAATAACCATAGCAGCCCTAGTAATATATTCAAAAAACACAAATATTACTTCTGTAATATTATTATTTCTAATTTATTTTGAAAAGAAAACAAACAAATCTAGTTTTTAAACTATCTTAGCTTAATTAC
>CAJVQA010006145.1:0-15245 GCA_910591915.1 Cetraspora pellucida
ATTATTATTATTTTATTATTATTATTTTATTATTATTATTATTTAGTATTAGTCATTTTATTATTGTATTATTATTATTAGTAGTTGCTAGAACTTTTTAGTCATTTAATAATCATTTAGTTACTTAGTTGCCTAATCACTTAACTGCTTAGTTGCTTAATAATTAGTTACTTAGTAATCATTAGTCATTAGTTGCTAAAACCTTCTAGTTATTTAATAATCACTTAGTTACTTAGTTAGTTAGTTGCTTAGTTGCTTATTGTATAGTTACTTAGTTAGTTAATCACTTAGTCACTTGGTTGCTTAGCTTACAAATATATAAATCCTGCTAAATTTCCCAAGTATGATTAAGCAACAGACACTTTTCTTTCTTTAATATTGTAAATACATCTTGGGATTCTTTAGAAACAGAAACCTAAAAATAGCTCTTCTTGTTATTACTTTAATAAATGGCTTTTAACTATAAACTGTATTAATACTTCTCCTTTAGAGTAATTCCTACAGGCAAGATTTATCTTTTCTTAGTAAAATAAAATAAAGTTATTAGTATTGTATTATTTTTTCTAAACTGACTCAGAAAAAAGTATAGTTTCTTGACAACATTTAACAGAAACTATACTTTCTTTTTGAATATTGCATATACCTATAAGAGATTTCTTATGTCATGTTGTTGTTATAGTATGAAAATGTAATGCTATAAACGAGTCATGGGGCAGTCATTTGTCACGAGATCAGTAATTTGATCGTTGATGTAATTTGTAGATAATTGAGTAATACATATGTAAGCAGTCAGAGAAATGGAATGATGTTATGTCATTTGGGTAAGTATGAGGTCATAAGTGAAAAGTATATAAGAGAGTTAGTAAATGAATTTGAAGGTATCTTTTTTCTTTGCTGCAAGCTTGATGCAAGTCTAGCTCTTCGTTTATATATCACGTGGTCAAGAGAATAATATAGAAATTTGAATGACTGAAAGTAATGAAAAATGCTTCCAGGAGCCAGAAAACAAGTTCGGGTTTGTCTGCAGGTATTATTATGAAAGACAAAGTTGAGAAAAGTCAGGAACAAAGTTTGCGAAATAGTCTTGATAGATTGATGATAAATATATTGAAAGTAGTTTGTAGAGGTAAGAGGTTGTCTAAGAGAGGAATAAAAAAAGATTTGGTAGAGAGGCTGGCAGATAGGGTGCTCAGTAAAGTGAAAGGTAAAGATAAAGTAACAGATAATATTTAGGTTAGGAACATAGAAGAGTCAAAAATGAGCTTTGATGTCGAGGAAGGCTTACAAGATAGTAGTTATAAAGGCAGATCATATAAGACTTTCGATGCAGTTAGGAGTAGGAGTGTTGATGAAATAGGAGGAGAAGGCTATTTGGATTTTGATCAGCAATACGTAGCCTTTGAGAAGTTTATGAAGAAAACAATGCAGGCTATGGTCAGGAAGGTAGTTGGAAAAATTAAGAAAATTATTCAACCTGTACAGAATGTGAAAGAAAACAAGTATTGGACTAAAGAGAAGATGAATAAACCAAGTGATCAGTTTGAATATGACGAGTGGTGCAAGGTGGAAAGATATTTGGATAGTGCTTTATTGAGTAATAATTGGGATATAATTTCGAAAGCTCGGGAGGCTGTAGCTACAAGGGCATTTATATTAAGAATAGCCAATTGAGAAGGCTGGAATATAGCAGCAGAAATAGGAGACAAATCGACAGATGATCTAATAGAAGCTCTCTTTCATGATAAATTAGCAAATGCAAGACAGACAGTGAAGAATAAATGACAAAGGGTGAAAAATAAGACTGGCTCACCAAGGTTAGCTTTGAATACTCTGCTTATTGGTGTTAGTTAAGAGGTGCAATGGCCTTTAGTTCAACAACTATTTCAATCTCTTCAACCTTATCAATTGGTTCAACCCTTTCACCTAGGGTTTTTTAATAATGTAATATCCTAGGCTCCATATTCGATGCAAGAACATCAATCATATAATAGTCAGAGGGACTCTTGGAATAGACCGTGGTCCTCTCAACAGAGTCAGAGAGGGTATAATCTGGGTAAACCCTTGAGACAGGATAGGAATCCAGTAATAGTATGCTTTATTTGTAAACAGAGAGGCCATATTGCTTGGGATTGCTCTCAAAAGAAAACAAATCAGCCCTTTCAGAGTACCAGTGCCAGGGCTGAAGGAAGTTGACTACGCTCAGAATGGAAAGGAAGTACAAAGCATAGTAAGGGGTCAAGAGAAAAGTGTGGTAGGAAGAATTCATTTGGAGTTATTAGTAAAGTATTGGAAAGAAAAAATAAAGCCTGCAGCGATAGTTATGATATGATTAAAAAACAAGGTGCTGCTCTTTGTCAAGAGTGTAAAGATGTTAGCTTTGATGAAAGATTCAAAGCAGTTCAAACTGACAAGTGATCAGTTGGATTGGATAAGGTTAGAGTTAAGGAGATTAAGAGAGTCAGGTGCAATAAAATTAGTCTATATAGGGGGAGAGAGGCCAGAGTTCTTACTAAAAGTGAGTCCAGTGTTTCTTGTACTGAAAACAGGACCCAAGAAGTATCAGTTAGTAATAGATTTAAGGAGACTAAATCAGTTGCTACCCAAGAAATCCTTTCATTTCAAAGGCCTTGGGGGTCTCTTGAAGACAATAGAGAAGGGATGATAGATAATAGTATTCGATTTACAGAAGGGGTATTATTATGTCTTGATGGATGAATAGGCACAACGTTTTCTAGGCTTTCAGATAGCAGACGAATGGTTCCATTATACAGTGCTGCCATACGGTTTGTGTCAGGCCTCTTGGATATTTTCAAAGATAATGAGAGCATCAATTGGAGCATGGAGGTCACAAGGCATCTTTTGTAGAAACTATATAGATGACTTATGGGTTGCTTGTCTGACGAAGGAGCAGTTGTTACTAATACAGAATTATGTAATAGAGATCGACCTGGAGGGGTGCGGGTTAGTAAGAGCCTTGGACAAGAGAAATTGGGAGCCATCAAGAAGAATAATGATTTATGGGCTGCTAGTAGATACGGAGAAGGGGCTGATAGAGATTCCAGAAAAGAAACTCTTGAAGGTTCGGAAAGAGTTGACAGATCTGGAAGAGATTCAGACAGTTTCAGCAAGAAAGTTGGCAGCAGTAGCTAGAAGAATTCAGAGTCTTTCACAGATCTTCCTCCTGGCATAGGTAAAGTGTCTAGAGCTTATTCCATAATAGATGTGGCAAATCAGAATTATTAGAAGTAGGACAGGGAAGTATGCATAACTGAGATGATAAGACAGGATATAAAATGGCTAAGAGAAAACATAGTAAAATAGAATGGAAAGCCAGCATAGAAGTCAGCTTAGATAAAGGCAGTCTTTGTGGATGCTTTGATGATAGACTGGTACAGGGTGTATTTAGATCACAAAGCAGCAGGAAACTGGCCAAGACCATTCGAGTCAATAGAAATAGTACAGTTAGAGAGTTTAGCTGCATTAAGAACCTTGGAGTCTTTTGTAAAATGGCTAAAACATTCGTAGATAACAATCTACATAGACAACAAAGTAGCTTTAAAAACAGTTACTCAAGAGGGACCATGCCCATGACAGAAAGAGATAGCAAGGTTTCTGTGTGAATTTTGTGCAAAAAATGATGTTTGAGTGCACGAAGTCAGATAGGTTCCAAGCCAACAAAATCCAGCAGATCTTCTCACAAGAGTTTGGAATATGGAAGATTGACAGTTAGACGAATCGGTGTTCAAGAGATTAGAAAGAAGATGAGGGGAGATGATAATAGATCATTTCGCAAGTCATCTGAACACAAAGAAGAAGCATTTCAACAGTTACTATTTTTGCCCAAACTCAGAGACTGTCGATTGCTTCACTCAGGATTAAGCAGGTGAAATAAATTATGCATGCCCACTGTTCGGGTTAATTCATCAGGTTCTGACATACAGTTAGGAATGCAGGGCTCAGTTGTTGTTGATCCTACTCAAATAGACATCAGCACTTTGGTGGCTAATGTTTTTAGGAGCATTAAAGAAAGTAGTGCAGTTACCAGAGGTGGCAGAGATTATCATTTCAGGACCGTCGGGGCAGAGAGAGCCATGCAGAAACCCAGCATGAACATTATTAGCAGCAAGGATAGACTGATCCAAGAGTGTATAAATAACGCAGATGCATTGGCATCTAGGTTGATTAATAAAGATTATAGATCAAGGTTGTTTAAGACACAACAGATTTTTGAGAAATTCTGTTTTGAGGTTGGGAAAGATGTATGTCTGGCAGATGTTAAAACCATAAGAATGTTTTTAGGATAGTTAGAAATAGCAGAGAAGGTTAATCACTTACAGGATTGTTTAAGCACGATAACAAGGCTGTATAAGAAGAAAGGTCTTAACAGTCCGACAGAGGATTTTAGAGTAAAGGAAGTTGTTAGAGGGATTAAGCTTGAACGTGCTCAAGATTAACAAGTGGATTGGCCCCATGACCCATTTCCATTAAAAGCATTGAAACATTATCATGATAATCCACCAAAAGTAGCTGATCTAGTAATTTGGTGTCGAGATTTGGCTTTGGTTGCTTTGGAATTTAGGACAATGCGCAGACCAGGTAAGTTATGTAAGTTGAAGTTGAATGATATAGAGAAAAGACTAGATCTAGTGTGGATTAGAGTTAGGAAAGCAAAGAATGACCCATTTGCTAATAGTAAGTTTGTTTCAGTAGAGTCAGTAAAAAGCAGATTTTGTCCTGTATGCTTGTTGGAGAATTATTTAAAAGTAAGACTGGAAACAAAAGCAGATGAATCCTTATTTTTATCAAGAAAACAGGGGGAAATATTAGTTTCAGCAATCTTATTGGTGATTAAGAGGATGACTGAACATGTAAAAATTAAAGGATGTTTTATGGCCTATAGTTTATATATTGGGGGCACTACAGCAGCAATGCTGAAAGGAATGTTATTAGCTCAAATTAAAATAATTGGAGGTTGAGACTTGAAAGCAGTTATATTGTATTTAAGAGCAGTAGACATAGCATGAGGTAAGGCATCACTGAAAATGGGATTTTGAAATTTAGTATGTTCTTGATTTGTTGCTTGTTTGTTTTTGTTGTTTGTTTGTTTTTAGTAGCTGTAAGATCAATGTCGACAATGTATAAGTGATGAGAGAGTGAGTTGTAAGTTTATACTAAATTGATACAAAGTTCGAACAAAAGAAAAAGAATGCAATTCGATTCTCTTGATGATCCCATTTGTTTATTTCATAATAGTGTTATCAGTTCTGGAATCGAGTGACAAATATAATGCCATGAATGAAGTCATGGGGCAGTTATTTGTTATGAGATCAGTAATTTGATCATTGATGTAATTTGTGAATAATTGAGTAATATGTATATAAGTAGTCAGAGAAATGGAATGATGTTATGTTATTTGGGTAAGTATAAGGTCATAAGTGGAAAGTATATAAGGGAGTAGTAAATGAATTTGGAGGTATCTTTTTTCTTTGCTGCAAGCTTGATGCAAGTCTAGCTCTTTGTTAATCTCGCCTGCCCACCTGAAAGATAGGCTAGACAGATAAGAGTATGGTAGCTCAGCTGTACAAGTTGGATACCAAAGGATAGTGAGGTAGTATGAGTGAGCAATTTGATCATTAGATGATAGTCATAAAGAGAAAAAACAATAAAGGAATTATTATAAAGAGAATGGTACAATTCTAAGAACAGCTGGTGGCTATGTGATGCAGTGAGAGAAATCCTATTTGTTTATTTCATAGTAGTGTTATCAGTTCTGGGATTGAGTAACAAATTAAAAAAGCTTTCACTTATAACAATAGAAACTGCACAATTCAAAAAGTATAGTTGCATCAACTTTTGGTTAGATATAATATAAAAAAATTCTAGATATTCTTCTATATTTTTTAAGTTTTTTTTAATAAAATCAATAAAAATAAAGTTGTATATATGCTAATCATTTTTCTTCTTTATGAGCCTATTGTTATAACTATGCAATACTAAATTATTTATTGTTTTTTCATCAGTATATATTTTTCTTATGCTTTATATATAATCAGAATATAATATACCAAGATTTACAATAAATCATGCATTAAGATGTTTTATAAACAAACTTTTATTAAAAAAACTTGAGATTAATAACTCTATTAGATAGTATCATTGGTGTTAAAGATAGATTTATTAAAATTATTGCTATATGTATTAGTCTAAAAATGCTAGTAATGTCAGATTAATGTAAAATATAGATATTGTAATAGTTATTAACATTTAGTATAAGTATCTTGTTCATATATTATATAAATACATTTTTCATAGCTTTTTCATATATATTAGATATTTTTTTCTTTTACTCATTTATCATCTTGATATTGTAACAACATCAAGATTTATTATTGTATTCAAGACTTTTTTACTTGTTTCTGCTAAATTTAAATAAAATGTAAGATTAAGTTTAAAAAACCCAATTTTTATATTATTTAAAGAAGTAAGAAGATAATGTATTAAAACTATTAGCTTCTTAATATAGTCTATTATTAGCTTATTATGTTTAAGTGATCAAGCTGCAAAATAAAACTAGTCAAAAAAAACTTTAAGAGTTGAATCAATATCTTAAAATAATTCTTGCATTTTATTAAAAATGTATATAAAATTTTCTTTTTTTATATATTTCTTTTTATAAAGAATTCTCATTATAAACTTAATTGTTTTAGTAAAATCAATCTTGGTATTCTCTTTTACTATACTGGTTTCTTCTAAATTGTCTACTCTCTCTAATATACTTATCTTCTTTCTTCTTTCACCTCTGGCTCTTTATTTGCATATTGATTTTTACTGATTTTTGGTTTTTTAAATTTGATCAATAAAGTTTTGAATCAAATTCATATAACAAAAATAACATAAAACAACGTTTTTACCCAGTTTTTTTTCATTAAACCATTTTTTATCCTTCAACACATGAAATTTACTAGATTTGATGGCTTGACAATTAATACATTTCTTTATTTTATATATGTCTTTCTGAAGAAAACCTATATATAAAAGTTGTAAGATTAACTAGGATTAAACTAATAGTATTAAAATACTCAAATATTTCTTAAAACGCTACCTTACGTTTCAAAGTTGGATAAGTAACATGAGCTTTATAAAAAAGTACTTTAAAATAATATAAAAAAATCTAATAAATTGTGTACCGGATCTACAAATGATGTGACGGCTCCCCCTGTTAGATGCACGCACTGTTGCGTAACATACCAAATTTCTTATACGTAGCGGTTTCAGTTTAAGATAAAAAATATCGGATATTTGATATGAACCCCCCCCAAAAAAGAGCGTTATTACTTTAAAAAGCATGTTAAAACAAACCCGACAAGTATAATTTTATTTGTGTGGGTTTTCTAGTTCAAGAGTTATTGCGGCTTGAATTTTATTGTATATTTTACTATCACTATCGTTGATTTATACGTAAAAAAAATTTATGAGAATTTAATATACGTATGGCCTGTACCTGCACTATGTTTGTAAATCTATTGATTGTGTACACCCCAATATGCTATGCAATAAGTATTAAGTTTATGCAATCGCAAATCTACACTAAGTGTAACATAAAACTGACGAGCATGATTTTCATTGGCTGATATGCAAGTATTCCGATTGGCCATAATTAAAGATTACTCGTAACTCCAATACTTATTTTTACTAGTTAATTTGCTTTAAAAGCTAAAAGATTCATAGTTATAATATAGTACGTACTATCGCTATGTCAAAACCATATCTAATAAAAGTTGGTGGAACTAAGCCAAGTGTTCAAAAAACAATCTAACAAAATTTTGATAGCTTTGATTATAAAAATTCCGGTATATCTTGTAAAAACTCGTGTAACAATGCTTGGTTAATATAAAATAAATAGCCAATCAAATCAGATTTTATCATGCTAAAAAATCGTTGGTGACTTGTAATTTTACTTAGGAAACCACCTTTTCATGTCTTGATATAAAGAAAAATTTTAGTATACGTATCTAAGTTTTACTAACAATATAACAATATGCTTTAATATGTTTTTTTACCGTCAGGTCCAATCAAAATCAGTATTTCTAAACGTCCAATAGAAACTAGGGGGGAAAAATTAGTAAATCTGGTATAACGTCCCAACTAAAGTGTTCAATAATCACAACATACCACGTGATGTAAGATTACATTACGTTCTTTAAAAAAGTGTATTGTCAGCGAGCAAATAAACTGATACCTTCAAAAGTCATTTGATCTCGCTCCACATCTATAACACTCCTCTTTCAAAACTTATAATACTATGAGTTCCACGGCCGATCAGGATGAGCTCGCACCGAGCCAAACACCTGGCTACAAAGTAGGTGAGAAGAAAACCATCGATGAATATGCTTCTATGGACTCTACCGACGAATCTCTCAATAGATGGAAAGCGTCACTTGGTTTGGGCAAGTCAGCTGGTAAGCAAGTATCCAATTTACTTTAAACCTTCAATTACATCTGATTTACATCTTTTTATTTTCTGCACATATGGTTGATGTTTTAGGTCCTCAAGATGATAATCGTAAGGTATGCCTCAAAATGGAAAAATTTACTTAGTTTTTCTGACATTCAGTTAATAAACTTCAACTTCAGGTAATTATTTTACAACTTGCGCTTGAGGTTCCCGGGAGAGAAGATGTAGTATTGGATTTATCATCCAAAGGTATTTTATTTACGACTTATAATTACCAGCAAACCCCCTAGATAACACCTCATATAAATTTGGTCATTCGTAGATGCTCTTGAAAATGTCAAAAGCACACCCTTCGTTATCAAAGAGGGTGTCGAATATCAAATGAAAGTTAAGTTTAGGTAACTTATCAGAAACATAAATCGACCTAATAAACACGTTGTAAAAGTTCACCTGATATGTATTTAATCTAGAATTCAACATGAAGTTGTTTGTGGTCTTAAATATTTACAAGTCGTCAAGAGAAAAGGAATTAAAGGTAATTAGCACTAAAGCACAAATGCTCTATGTACAGTGTTAGACTTATCATCTACATTTTCTTTATAGTTGACAAAACTGAGGAAATGATTGGTAGTTATGGTCCAAATGATGAACCTTATGAAAAGAAAGTAGGTCTTCATTCATCAATTGTTAATGGTCATGTTGCGAAAACAATGAGCAATATTATTTTGCTGTGGCTAAATGCTCTTATTAATAAATCTAGTTTATGGTCGAAGAAGCCCCGAGTGGTATGTTTGCCCGTGGCCATTATGAAGCGAAGGTTCGTAAATTTTATATTGTTATTTCTTAGAGTCTCGCAATTGTAAAAAAGATTATTGAAAAAATGCATTATAAACAATCACTTTCAGAGCAAATTTGTCGACGATGACAATTATACTCATGTTGAATGGAACTGGGTAAGATTAAATGATTAACTTTTATATTTTCGGTGCAAGATATAGTAAATTGATATAAAATTTATTTTATAGTCGTTTGATATCAAGAAAGATTGGGATTAAATTCTAAAATATTGATTAAAACCCAGTAATATTTAATAAAAACTTTGTTACTTGGGTTAATGATCCTTATTACAAATTAGTTAAAATCAATTATCTAAATGTTTATTGCAATGGTATTTTTTTGTGTTTTTTTTGTTTCATTGAAAATTTTAATAATTCTTAGTGAGTTTCAATAAACTTTTTTTTTATTTATTAAATGAATTTTTATAATAAGTCTTTGGAATTATTATTATTTTTTTAATAATATTCCATTTTTGTAATTTAAATTTAATTAAAAATACGTATTATGATACTGATATTTATTTTACCAAATTTGATAAACTTTAACTTTTTGATTTAATTTTATTAAGGCCATACAAACATAATAAACGGTTCTCATAATCCGTCCGGGTCAAATTTTATAAAAAATCAGGGTTACTCTAGTAAAATTTTAAGTTATTATAAAAAGAAGTACAAAGTGCATGGGGCACTGATTAGTCTTTTTTTTTATATATATAATTTTTTTAAAATAAAATTAAAAACTGGGTTGTTAAATTATTTTTAGAACTTTTTTTTTTTTGTAGTAAAATTGTTTTTAGAGAATAATTTTTATTCAAGTTTATTGAACATGAAAACCTCTAAGGGTTTTTTTATATAGAAGATTACAACTAGTTATATGTGTACTTTTGATAGTTAATTTAAGTAATCCACCTATATATTACAATTCATCTTATATCACAAAACATTTTTTAAGTTAAATCTATCCATATGGGCCGATTTGAGTAATTTATAAATAGTGATTATTTTTTTAAAATTTTAAAGATAAATAACTTTTGATCTATTGATTTGTTTTAAATAATTTTGCTACCAAAACGTTTATCTCTTTAAGACGATTCCAACGAGCCCAAAACATTAAAATCAAATTACAGGATCGGGAGATAATGCGCTGTCAAATAGTGATACATCTAGATAGTGGGGTTGATTGGTTAGACATAGGACTAACCAATCAACCCCTCTATTTAGGTGCGTCACTATTTGACAGCACATTATCTTGCGATCCTGCGATTGGATTTTAATGATTTTGGACTCGTTGGAATCGTCTCAAAGAGATGAACATTTCGTTAGTAAAATCATTTAAAACAAACCAATAGATCAAAATTTATTTATCTTTAAAATTTTAAAAAATAATCACTATTTATAAATTACTCAAATCGGCCGATATGCTAAAGTTCTAATTCTTACAAAAGACTTACTAAAGTCTTTTATGTTTCATATACAGTTAACCTGATTTATTATCTTTATAAAGTTTATTAAAACCTTAATACCTATTTTTCTAACATTGTTTCTATTATTTTTTACTAACTTTTTTATTTAAAATCAACAAGACTTCTTAAACTATCAATTCAGATAGCTTAGTAGGGCTATAAACAGATTTTTGATATACATTTATATTTTTTTTCTAGTAAATTCTAATAGCTTGGTTAGTTATATGCTTTTTTATATATATTTGTTGTTTAGTTTATTTGTTTATCTTTTTAAAATTATTTATAAGTTTTTATCAATCAGATAATATTGTTAAAAATTTATTACTTTTTATTTAAGAATTTTTAAATAGAATTTTATTTCTTTAGTTTTTTAGTTTTTTATATTTTTTTAAAATTTTTGGTTTAAGAATTAATTTATTAAATTTGTATATTTAGTAATATATGTTTTAATTTTTTTTTTTTTTTTTTTTTAAGTTAAAGTCACTGCCTTTGGGAATCAATGTTTTTATTCAAGTATTTGAACATGGATGCCTTCAAGTGTTTCTATATATAGAAGGTTACAACTAGTTACATGTGTATTTTTGGTGTCAAATTTAAGTAGTCTACCTATATATTATTATACAAATCCTATACTAGATGTCATACCTGCAAGCCAACTACAAGTCTTGCCTATTTAAACCCTTTGCATATGTAGTTTGACTTGTGATTACAGAGACATCTTCTAAGTTACACCTATTCAAAGTACCCAATGTCTTTGAGACCCTTAGAACTAATTTATTCTTAACAAAAAACTTACTAAAACCTTTCATGTTTTATATACAGTTGATCTAGTTTTATGCAACATGCTATAGTTACCTAATACTTGTAATCACAAAGATTATTTGTTTAATTACTATTTTACATTATTTCTATTTTTTGTAAAGTTTACTAGAATCCTAATACCTATTATTATAATATCTTTTCTATCATCTTTTACTCATTATTATTCAGAACTGACAGGATTTTACTGACTTTTAATTCAGATAGTTTAGTATGGTATATATATATATTCTTTTTCTTTGTTAATTCTGTTAGCCTGGTTAGTTATGTACTTCTTTATACATCTTGTCATCTGGTTTATTTACTTATCTCTTTAGAAATGTTTTATGAGCTTCTATCAGTTTGATCATATCATCAAAAGTTCATACTATCTTTTTACTTAGAAATTTCCAAGTAGGTTTTTAACATTTTGGTTTCTTAGTTTACTGTGCTTGGTGATTTTATTATAAGTTTGCACTAAGGTCTTATGCAATACTAATTATTAATATTTTTCTATATATATATAATATTATATTTCATATAGATATCTCAAGCCTCTATTCAAGATAATATAACTTAAGGTTATAGATACACCAATCCAACTAATCAGTAAAAAACAATTTGTCATAACACAAATTAATTTTCAAATTTTATTCTAGATGGAATTTAAATCTTAAATTTGTCACTTGGAGGATAACAACTCAATTATTACACTAAGATCATTATCCTCAATATATGTTTCAATTATTTAAGAGTAAAGTACAATATAGATTATTTTTATATATAATTAGTTGCAAAAAAATTTTATATAATAACTACAAAATATATTACTAATAAAATTTTTTTATTTTTTAATTAATTAATAAAATAATTTTATAATATTATTATAGTAAAATTTTGAACTATTATATTATTTTAAAAAAATATATTTGTATATATGATAAAGTTTGCTTAGATTGATTAAAATTTGCCTAGATAGTACAAAATTAGATAATTTGATTAGTTAATTTACATAAATCTATAAGTTAATTTTATTATATAGTTTTATAGTCTAATGTTTAAAAACTTATATCTCAATGAATTTTTATCTAATTTTAATAATTTTACTATTATTAGAATTAAAAAGACCTACTTTACAACTTTTATATAAGGATTAAAATTTATTTACTTAATATATTTTTTCAAAAAATTAAATATAAAAAAAACTAATAAAAATTTACAACTAATTATATATAAAAATGATCAACATTGTACTCTACCCTTAAATATAGAGTATAAAATTTTAAAATTATATATAAACAAAATATAGTAACTTAGTAAAATAAATAAGTTGTCAACATCTAAGTAGTAGGTTAGGTGTTTAAATCTTATTAATAATAAAAATTTAGATAATCATCTATATAATATTTATATTATAATAACTATTTTTAATAATTAGATTAAGCTATCTGTAATAGTAATTATATTAGCATAACTGACAAGTCATAAGATATTTATATAAATATGATGTTATATAAAGAAATGCAAACTAATATCAGATGATGCAAACTCTAAATAAGTTTTTGTAGTCATATAAATTCATTAAAATTAAAAAACAAGAAGTTTATTTGAAAAGACAAAATAAAGAAGTAGCATAAATCTTCAATAGTATTACTATAAAGGCTAGTTTTAAAAAACAGATATCAATATTAAAGTATCTAAATAAACAAGAACCTCTAAGTTAAAAGTTTTGGAAATACTACTAACTAGATCATTAGAATAAATTAGAAAAAAAATATCAAACTAACTTGCTATATTAATGAACTAGTTGTAATATCAGTAAAATTTTTAAGCAGATTTATATTAATATATAGCATTTAATTAATATATATTAATTGACAATTATCACTATATATTGATTAAATTGCTATATATTAATATATATATATATATTTTTCCTTAGGCAGTCATGCTAGTACTTTATTAAGATTCATGAAATTAGTATTGCAATTACATAGGTGTACTTAACAACTAAGTCTAGCATCACCTGGCCATCCTAATGGTGCCTAAGTGCAATTTGTTACATTACTTCAAACAGAAGTAAGTTGCTTGTCTGACTACTTAAAGTCTATAATGAAAGGGTCTTCCCTCTTTCATGACAAGCCTTAAAATTGTTTTCTTGGCTTCGTCTTTGATTTGCTTTTTCTTTTTTTTTAATTATCAAGCAAGAGGATTCTATAATTCTTGCCTAAAGAACAACAGAATATAAGAAAGAAAAACTAAAAAAGGAGTAAAAAAAGAGGGAAAACTAACTACAAAATCTAAATATAAATTAAAAAAAAAGAAAAGATAAAAAAAAAAGGACAAAAAAAAAGAACAAAAAGAAACATGAAGGCACTATTTTTGCTATGCTTGGCTTTAAAAAATTCTATATAATACTAAATAAAGAATACTTCACATTTGCTTTATCTCCATATTATAATATATTTCATTTGTCATATAGAGAAAATGGTCGAAGTATATTAATATATATACTAATAATTAAAAAACTTTTTTGATAAGATAATTTTTTATAAACTATTACAAAAAGAGTTTACAATTGGCTATACATATAATTTTTCTATAGTAAGTATTTAAGAAGTTTATCTAAATATTTCTTATTAATTGTTATATCTAATACTTCTGCTTAGATGTTTTATTTTAAACTCTCTAAACTTACATTTGTGTTAATATTACTAAGTCATGACCAAATTATTGTCTTAACTTTAGGATTATTTTATTTTTAAAATAAACCTTCTATATTTATTTTTATAATTGTTTTACTATTGCTATAACAGAACCAATACTTGTAATCAAAACTAGTTATTAAATTGCTATGCTCTTATAGAGTTTATTTAAACTTTAGCATTTACTTTACAGCATATCCAAATTATTTTAATATATCTATATCTGTTCTTCAAACTTCTAATTCAAATAGCCTAATAAGATTTATCAGAAAAAATTTAAAAGTAATATATATCATTAGTAATCACTATATTTTTATTAATATATAGCACTCCTGTTGGGTATTATTGTTAGTAATTTGTAATGATATATATCAAAATTTCATTAAATTTATAAAAATTATTACTAATTAATAATGATTATAATCATTTATAATTATTATATATCAATAATTGTTATATATAAAAGTTAAAAGACCAAAATGGTTATCTTAATATTAAAAAAAAAACTTATATATAAGCTTTATATATTTATTTTATAATTACAATTATAAAAATTTTTACTAATTAAATATTTTTTAAGTTTTTAAATAAAGTATAAAGTAGGTTTTAACTGTAATATAATATATATATATATATATTTTTTTTTTTTGAACTTTGGCGACAATGCCAGTTGGTTTTTTTATTAGCTTAATTTTTAATATAGTACAAATTTATGGTTACATTTTAGGATCAATTATTACTAGTACTATATATTATCTAATTTAACACTACTGACTTCACCTGATTAACCTTATGGCACCTAAGTGCATGTCTGCCGCATGCCTGCATGCAGTTACCTTGGCAACCACTTGCAGTCATAGCACACATTAAACTGCTACACAGACAAGGATACCTACCGAACTTAATGTGGTATCCCAAATGCCAGAGGTACTGTCTTCTGTAAATCGTACCTATATGTCCCACTCACATGTTTTACCTGGTCTTGTTT
>CAJVQA010006146.1:0-15244 GCA_910591915.1 Cetraspora pellucida
TTCTTAATTAGTTATTTGGCAAATACTAGTTTTATATTATTCTTTTATTCTTTTTCTTTTTCTTGTAATAATATAAAATAAATAGCTAGTTTTCTTAATTAGTTATTTGGCAAATATTAGCTTTATATTATTAAAATTTAAAGGCCATATATAGTTGTAAACAGTCTGATTATTAAGGCTTTTCTTCTTCTGGTTATACTTCACAGACATTTCTAAGTTTTAAAGTCTAATACAGAGTAAACATTTTGTTATGCCTGATCTGTACAGACTGAATAGTAGAATTAGTTTAAAAACTAGTCCTATTGTTGTACCTTATAGTACCTAGGAGGCTATTAAATTTAAATTTTACTTTTAAATATTTATTTCTTATTTTTGGTTATTTTTATTTATTTTATTTTCCTTTAAATAAAAGATCTTCTACTCAGCATTCATGCTATTAAAAATTACTACAGCTTGCTAGTTTTTAGTAAATTTTATTACAATATATTATTAATAAGATTTAATAATAATATTATTTTTTCTTCTTTTAATAATCTTGCCAAGATTATTTTTGTGTTCTATATTTCAAACTAATATTCTTAATGTTCTTAGTTACTAGATTTTGACCTTCTCCAGTCTGTGCTTTCAAACTTTTCAAGAGCAATCTGTCATATTAACATCTGTTAGAATCAGAAAACTTCACCAGGCTTTGTTTAGAACTGACTGTTATCATAAATTTATGTAGTATCTCTCATTGTTAGACTTTTGGTTTTATATTATATCTCATGACTTTAGTTATTTCAAATTAGGCTTTAACTCATGTTCATTATCAGGTGGCTTTTCAATTACAGATTACATGCCTTTTCTAAAAATAAGTCTTTCTGATGTTGTTCTGGGTCTTTAGTGCTATAGTATTGCAGTTTTTTATTTTAAAAATACATCTCTACAATTGCTATTACTAGAATTTAAATCAACAACCTTGTAATTTGTGATCTTAGAGCATAACTGCTATGCTATCAATCCTAAAGATTATTTAATAATATTTTTCTAGTTGTTTTAAAGTTTAATTGTTATAAAATTTTTGCAAATTTTGCTAAATAGAAAATATATCTTATGATCTTTTATATATATGTTTATTAAATTAAAATCTAAGTTAGTCAGATAATTTGTTGCTAGTTTTATTAGTAATAATTTAAAATTTTTGGTATAATATTTTTTGTTTTTTATTAATTCATTATATTGTTTTGTAAATATTTGGAGTCTTTGTAAACAAACTATTAAATTCTGTTTAATACTATAATCTAATTGCAATAATTTGTATAAAGCTTCTAAAAAATACTGTTTTTATAAAAAAATTTTGTTAATATTGCTTTTAGAATATAATTTAAAATAGGTAATATAAGAACTTTATATCTACTTAATTTCTTAAAATGTTTATAAAAGGTTGATACATCTTTGCTTTTTAAATAAATTTAAGTTATTATATTAAAAAACTCTAATTTATTTTGTCTGATTTCTTTAAAGACTAATTATGCATATTTGTACTATTCTATTTTTTATTACTATTAAAATACTTAAAATTTTTTTGTTTCTTTTTAAAAAACTTTTGATAACTATCTAATTGTATGATATCTTTATTTGTATTTGTTCTTTTAATATTATATTAGTTAAATAAAAGTTTTTTTTTTTTATCTATATTTGTTGAGTTTTAATTTATTTTTAGTTTAGATATTTGTTTATTTGTATTATTGTCTACTGATATACTAAGTCTGAAAACTAATTCAAATTAAATTAATTTGTTTATATCTTCATTTTGTTCTAGTATAAATTAGTTATTATATAATTCTAAATCAAAATTTAGTTAATTTGTAAGTTTGTAAAAATATATTTTTTTATTAGTTAATATAAATTTGAAATTAGATTTGTTGTTAATTTTATTTTTAATGATAATATTATATCTTAAAAATTTGAAAGTAAACTTGAATTTTTTTTTTTTAAAAAAATTTTTTTTATTGTATTTTTTTTAGTAATTGTTTATACAAAATTAATAATATTGTAATTAATTTTGTATTTTTTTCTTTATTTTGTTTGCCTATTATATTGTTATTTTCAATATAAGTGTATGCAGATTGTGTTTTTTTTTTTAGATTTCTGAAAAACATATTCTGTTATCTTTATTGTTATCTGTTTTAGTAGTTAACATAATTAATAACAAAATTGTAAAGAAGACTGAAATACAAAAACTACTATTCACTTCATTTAATCTTTGAAAATTTTGTTTATTGTAATTGTTACAAATTATTATTAATTATTTAATTATAATATCATTTGAATATACCTAATTGTATTTGTTTTTATTTTGCTTATAAAAAAAGGATCTATAAGAAAGAGTTTTGTACTTTTAAAAAAATTTATATACAACTTAAGGGAACCATGGGTATTATAATGCACTCAATGATTGCTAATAGTAAAATTTTTTGAAAAAAGCTTATTTTATTCCTATAATTTACTAAAATAAAATACATTTGATTTACTAACTAATAATAAAAAAAAAAGCTTGCACTTTTTAAAAAAATTTAGTATACTGAACATTCAAAAATCATCAAGTTGAGAGTATTATAGCACACTGTGCAGGTTAAGATTTACATATTGCATAAATTACTTTATTAATACTTTATATATTAAAATATCAAAACCAGAACAGTACTAGTAATATCTGTATCTACATGATTTTTTTTTTTACAAAAACATTGTAAACATACTTCTTTTTTTTTCTTTATTTTAGCCTTTTTTTGGACTTTTTTAACTTCTTTATCAGCTTTTTTCTGGGCTGCTTCTTCTTTTCTTTGTTTTGCACTTTCTATTTTGTTTTATGCTAACTCATCTGCTTTCTTTAACATTTGTAGAGATTCCTCATTAATAAGATGTCGAGCAAATGAAAAAGTCTTTCTTTTCTTTGATTGTTGGGATTCTAATTCATTGACTTGTGTTGAAACTCAGGAGGTAGAATATTTAAGAGCCAATTTTAGCAAGCAGGTACCAGGATTTTTAAATGTCTTGAGTTCCTCTTTTAATATCATGTTTTCTTTTTTTAAAGAATTAATTTATATTTTTAATAATTCATTTTTTTTTGTAGTACTGGCTTAAGTAAAATGATAATCTGACTAGAAAGATAGCATAGAGGAGTGATAAATTAGTTGAGATGATGATATATGAATCAGTTGAGATAATGATATATGAATTTGTTGAATATTTGATACAGTATTTAAAGAAAATTCCTGATCAGTTTGTTGGAATAAAGATGACATATTGATTCATTCTGTAGATAGAAAGGGAGCAAGATGATCTGGACTAATTGCATTAGGATTAAAAGGTCAAACTTCTGTAACTCTATAAGCATTAATAATTGCTTTAAAAGTGTAAATACTTGTGAATGCTGATCCTAACATTTTAGCAAATGTGTGTTTTGTAACTAGCTTATTAGTTTCATTGTGAAGTTTGGCACAAGCTTTATCATATTTGATTTTGAGCTTAGAAAAAGAAAGCTCAGAAGGTTGAAGAATGTGCATTGTATGCAGTATGAATGCATATAACAAAATTTTGTTTTCATAACAAAAATTAACATACATAAAGTTTATATGGCTCTTATGACCGTCAAGCATTAGAAGAACTGGATGACTTGAAGGAATAAAATTGATGAAATGTTCAATATACATTTGAAATAAATCTTTTCGCATATATTCTGAATTGGTAAAACCTATAACAGTGTCAGCTAGAGCACCATCTAACAAATTAAAAATTGCATGAATGCTTTTGTAAATAATTAAGGACAGTATATAACTGCTAGCAGCCAAAATTATTGAGGTAACAAAAATATAATCATGGAAGTTTTTATGTAAAACTTTGTAGATTTGTCAAGACCTTTTTTTAGCAATAATCTTTTGTATCTTGAAAGATATAACAAAACCAGTTTCATCCATATTCCAGATTTGGTCTGTAGTAAGTAAATGTTCTTCGATTATTTTATAAAATTTATCAAAGTGATCTTTAATAATAATTAGATTTGCTCTCTGTGAATGTGCCTCTGACAAGGCCTGAGATATATGAAAAGACAACTCAGAATGATCTCTTATAAAATACATCTACCAGGCCTTACCAGGTCCACTATTTTTAAAAGGATAATCATGGTTGTTATTTCCTACAATATTCATCACACAATAATTTACATCAGATTATGTAAGACCAAACCCTAATCTTTGCATATTCAAACAATAGCCTACTAACTATTCTTCTTCATAAGTACTTACAATTGATGAAGGACCAGAATAGTTAGGCAAGCCATTTTTTTTAATATATCTTAAAGTTGTTTTAGCAACCCTATATCTTAAAACAGCTTTCTGAATACTAAGTTTTCTAGATCTAACAAGAGCTTTAAGAGTAGAATTAATAGCATGTATATGTACTGTTCGATTTTTGTTGAGGTTTTGATTTCTGTTTGACTACAGTTTTGATGATTTTGGATTTAAATGTATTTTTGAAATTAATTGCATTTTTGGATTTAGATGTAACTTTGGCTTTGGGTTTAAATACAATTTTGGAACTCATTTTGTGTTTTTTTTTTTTTGATTTGATTTGATTAATTTTATTAATTTACCTTTTTTTTTTTATTTACAAATTTAGTACATTTATATATTCATACTTGATTGTATAAGATTATAATTTTATTTGTTGCAATCTTGATCATGATTGTGATTAATTCTTTATTTAAAATTATTATTTTGTTTGTTTTAATCGCAATTATGATCATAATTGTTTTACTTTATATATTAGGCCTACTGAATAATTGATTGTATGGGCAATTAATTGCAATTTTCAAACTCAATTAATGATTTCGAACTTAATTAATTAATTGTGACGTAGCCACAATTAGATTTTTATGTAATTAGAAGTATTATATATTTGCCAAGATTCTATTAAGTTATTGCATCAAACTAAAGTAATGTAACGATATAATGAAATAAAATTGATTTAATTGCAATTATTTCATCATTAATTGGGTTTCAATTAATTTTATAATAATTTTAATTGATTTTAATTGTATGACATGATTTTGGTATAATTATATCATTTATTCTTGTAATAATGATTATGATTGTAACAATAAAATTATAATCGCATATAAAAAAACATTGTGATTATGATTACAAGAATAAATGATTATGACCATAATTATATAGGACCAAAAGAGTATATAATTGTGATTTGATTTTTATTTAAAGCCACAATTTCATTTGTCTCTATTAATGTTCTAGTTTGCTATAAAAATAACAAATTTCATATTCATACTAAAGCAATTTTAGTAATTTGCTAAAATGGTATACTGCATAAGTTTAAGGCAATTGTTTAAGTAATTAACAAGCAAAAAAAAGTCGTATTTAAGAAATGGATCTTTTTGTTTATTTCATGATTAGTGCCAAGGTGAATTTTAAATATAAATCAATAAATTTTACTCAGTATTTTTTAAATTTTATAGTTTACCCCATTCCCAAAAATAACTCGTTAATTGAAATATGGAATATGTTCATGATTATGTTATACATGAAATAGAAGCGAATGAATTTATGTTAACGATTTAATGAAAAATGGTTATGACCTGGAAAATAATTATCGCATTTCTTATTGGATGTTTAATCACGTGTAATCGATTTTTTGGGTTAGTTTGATAAACATTACGGATTTTAATAGAATTTCTATTAGAATTTTACATCTATCTTGTAGTCTATCGATCCAACTAATCCAATTTTTATACCATTTGATTCGTCTCGCTAAGACGAATCGAACGGTACTAAAATTATTCGATTCAGATCAGTGGATCGCAAGATATCATCGAAAAACATAAGTGCGCCACAATACCCCCCCGCGCCATAATACCCATGGTTCCCTTATAAAACAAAACTTTTAACCAAAAAATAAATATATGTGTATATGATTTATTACAAGTATGATGCATCACTACCCTTTATTAATTAAATCGAAGTTTTGTTTAGCCGGTTAAGGTTAGGTTAGATACGGATAAGGCAATTAATTAAAGGCTCCCTATCCAAGAAGAAGGGCACCCTAGTCAGTCAATCAGACATCACACTGACGATAAATTACAAATCCTTATCGTTATTGTCGATATGAACTTGTGCCCGTCCTTAAATTTATCCATTCCTATTATATAAACTTTGGTCCAGACTACAATCTACCTGTACAACATTCAGGTATGTATTTTGGACATTTTTAATGATGATGAAATTTTGTAATAGACAGGTCATAATTTATTTCGAATATATGTGTGTATTATCTAATAAATAATCTGCTAATCGATATCTATATTCGACAGTGTATTAAAGAATTATTAAGTCATTGATGATTCATTGTAGTACAACTTTTCATTTTAAAGTTTGATATTTGAACAATAGAAGTGTTTTTCATTCCCGATATTTCCTTAATTTATTATTCATTACATGTATTTTTTATTTATTTATTTATTATATCTATCAAAAAAAAAAGTTATGCATTATACACAGATCTATCCAAAAACGTGTTGATAGTATTTTTAATCTTGAAATTATTCCTGATACTCGATATGCGATTTCAATATCTTTTATTCTTCAATGCTTGCGAACCAAAAAGAACAAATAGGTGGGAGGTCTGAAACTCTTCGACTATCGGCTTTTTTAGCGGACTGTCTTTCTGCTGGCTGTTTAAAGGTAAGGAAAAAAACTAGCATTTTATTCTCATAATAATAACATTAGAACATTTTGTAAAATTATCAATCAAAATAACGATATAAAAGGGGTTTAAGCATTTTGAAGTATACTTGAGAGGTCGGGAAGAGTTGTTATTACGTGTTTACATTGATGGTCAAAAACGAAATTCGACGGAAGAAAGCTGTAGACTGAAATATAACTCTTTATCTCTTGCAAAATTTCAGTAAGTTATCTGATCTTCATGTGAATTGATTCATAAATTGATTTATATGAATTTTAAAAAATCTTTATGTAGGAGTAATGCATTGTTTTCACCAAAAACACGACGAACGTAAGCTTCATTATTATTGTTTATATTGTAAAATTGGTAAAGATTTCATAAATGGACTCTTAAAAAATAGACTCAGTAACGGGTCTGAATTTTTGGAAATGACATTACCACCGTCGAGTCCGTTAGACGAAGAGTTGGAAAAGGTAAGTCAAAAAAATAATATAAACGATGTAACATTTACATAATGTAATAAAGTTTCTTATATTTAGGATGAATCAAACCATGTTTTCCTAATAGCTGGATATGCAAGATATAAATGTCCGTATGTTTGGGTAAGTAATTGAGAGTGATAAATAGTTTATAGAAAACAAATATTTAATAAATTTTAATTAATTTAAAAGTTGAGATCGAATCATAAACGATTAATCCAACTTCAAGACGATCAAAAATTGGAAACCGATAATCCCTTAAAGCTTGATACTATAGCTGCATGGAAGACCCAAGGTGCATAAAAGAACAAATATATAGATATATATACCAGTTCATTGTTTTACAAACATGATTTATTTAATTTATTTTAATGCAGATATAAAGTTATGGGATATAATTGCAGAAGTGATAACATTGAGTCTTTCACCACCACCAGAAAATCCATTTGAAATAGATCATTCATACTATGATACATTACCGCTTGAAGAAAGTGCAGTAAGTACAGGTGCTATGGTTGATTTTCTTCAAAAAGTCTATTTAAAGGATACATTCTATGCTGACAAAGGTAAATCGATTGACTAGTAATATAGCTAGTAATATAACTAGTAATATAGCTAGCAATATAGCTAGCAATATAGCTAGTAACATAACTAGTAATATAACTAGTAATATAACTAGTAATATAACTAATAATATAGTAATATTAATGTGTATATAGTAACATACATTTGTTTATTTATTTATATATTATATTTTAGTTTTTGAAGATATAAAAATATTACAACAACGACATTTTGCAGCATTTGACGAAATGAATGAAGCGTTAAATGCCAATGCATTAGAAAAGTCAAATCCCTCATCAGGTGTATCAGCAACGAATTAAAAGATATCCGTAACCTAAATGGTTTAACGTGATTTAGCACAGCAATTTGAACGAAGAGCATTTATTAACGTCCGTGAGCGATTGTCGCTGTATGTAGGAGTCTTGTCTGTGAATATTATTTGTTTATTTGACCGATTGATTTTAGGATATAACCGTAGTTTATCATTTATTTTTAAATAAGGCAATATTTCATCAATATAGGAATCGAAATATATAGGCATTTCTTCAAACCATTTTTACATCATATTTGCAAAATATATATATATAATGAACAAACGAATTAAGAAACTGAATAAAAACAATGTATCAATGACATAAATAAATAAATAATGATTATCCATACTATTCTACCACATATGTACAAGTTGCTTCTATAGTATGCCATATCGTTTTATCATTTAATTCCCATCCATGTTATTAAAACTCAACTGTCTCAATTTTGCAGTTACAGCTTCAATTTTTTTCCGATATTTCTCATTAGATTCTCTCATTTTCCTTTTAACCCGTTCAATTTCTTCTGGCTTAGAATTTATTCGCATTCTTAACCTAGCTTCCTCGATTCTCCAATTATCTTGTTCTTTCTTCGATTCTTCAGTTAATTTCAAAAGTTCTTTACGAAGATCAGCTGAGGTTTTTGGCCTTAGAAAGAATGAAGTTGACGAACGACGACGATGGAATCGGACTTTTTTTTTGAAAAAAAGCAAAAATGTTTGAGTCACAAAAATTTTTTTTTCAAAGAAAAAAAAAAAAAGACTTACGAGATGATTCTGGTGGTGAGTAAGGTGGTGGTGGAACTTCTGGCACAGATTGTTCATACTGATCTATATAGCAAATAAATGACAAATATTTAAATTTTATTATGTAAATAAAATAAATGTATTTGATATGGTATTTGTAATATGCGTATGTATATTTGTTTTTTTTAAAAAAAGTATATATATATGTGTATATTTGGCATATGAATAAAATATTCCCCAATATCATCCAATATGTGTTCCACTCTAAAAGAAAAATCACGATAGGCTTTATCAACTACAAATCGCTCAAAATTGCTTACATTTTGAAACTCCACCATCCGAAATCCTTCACCTTATCATTTTTTAGATGATTTTTTGAATAGCTTAAATTTAAGTATGTTACTACGTTTACCTGTTTCATCACCGCCACGATTTAGTGAGTTTATAACTTCTCCAACATTAAAAGAACGTCTTGTATTGAGATTGCCATGACTACTTCTGTTTCTGAGTCTATTGGCGAAACTAATCGAATTCGAAGATCCATTATTATTATCATTGTTATTGTTATTATTGTCATTATTGTCATTATTATTATTATTATTATTATTATTATTATTATTATTATTATTTGTGTCGTTATCTGAGGATAGAACTGAACTAGGACCAAGACTAAGGGATCTAATTTGCCTTGCTGATAAAGTAGCCGAATTTATATTTTGTCTTTGTTGTGGTTGAGGTGATGATTGAGACTGGGAAAAGGGTTGAAGCGATGAAACTAGACGATCATCGTCATCAACATTATTTCCATTCATATTATTCATAAAATTCATTCTATTCACATTTGTTTGAATCATCTCAGATCTTTCATCTTTTTGAATCATTACACCACTATTTATGCTAGTGTGGTTCATTACACCACTGTTAATGCTAGTGTGGTTCACATCATTACCATCACTATTAGTATTTACATTTTCACCGTTGTGTCTTATAACATTCGTATTATCATAGCTCGTAATTCTTCCGTTACTAAGATGATTTTCATCATTTTTAATAATATTAATCGAGTCACTATTGTTCAATTCGTTATGATTCATAATATTGGTAGTTACATTATGATTGTTAGTATGATCAAATAAAGAGGTAGGATCAAGATTAATATAAGTCATTGGAGTAGAACGATTCGTAGAAAGGTTCTTTTTTGAAGAATCACGTATTATTGCCTTTAAAATAGGAATTGAACTTGACATTACTGATGATGGGGGTGATGATGGAGATTTTATATTAGCACTTGAAGTAGTCGCATGTTGAGATTCAGAAAGCGTTGGTAATACTCGTACAGATAATTCTTCATTACTATTAATATTGGATGCCTGAAGAACAGGAGAAACCAAACTTGAACGAGTTCTTTTAGGAATGTATATCTGATTAGTAGGTGAAACTGAATTAGTTCCTATTACGTTTTCTGGTGTTGAAGAGTCATTCGTAATATTATCACTAATGGTGTCGTTAATCTGACGTGAAAGTAATCGTGGAGATTGTTGAGATTGTTGGGTAGATGATAAAGAGCCATTTGAAGAATGGATTGATTGCGCCGACGGTATCTTCGTTTTACCTGAAAGTGGTTTTGCCGGAAAAGAATTAAAAGTTTGTTGACTGAAAGTTACATGTTGTTGAAGAATTGATGAAGGTTGTGGAGTTAATTGTTGCAGTGATTTGTCATGAGGAGACGAAAGAGGTTGTTGTTGAGGCTGAGAAGTGGTCGATTGAGTGGTCGATGATGTAAAAGCATCAAATATCTTCAACCTTAACATGCAGTACTCTTCCTCTGAGATAAGTGACCTTTCACGAGCATTGTTTAATTCCATTAAACGTTCCGTAAATGAAACATTCATTTTTCTATCGGTTGTAATTAAAATTTGCGATGACAATACTCTCTGGAATTGTTCCAAGAGCCGATATATCAAATGTCGTTAAGAAAAGGCTTGCCGGCAAACCCTTAAATTTACAAGAGTCAAGATAGATGAATTCTTGTAATGGTCTGTTACAAGAAAATTTTGATATATCTTCAAGAGAATAAATAATAGAGTAGAAACCAAAGTGGAAACAAAAAAAAAAACACTGAATAATGTATTATATCTTTGTACAAATATTTGCAAATAGTGGTTCAATTATTGAAAATCTTTCTGCAGTTCTGTATAAAATAAGTAAGAGCGGAATTGTTTCAAGTATATGTTGTGCCAAAATATTCATTAATGTCGTGTTTGTAAAGAAATTTTTACAAGTATGATGTTTGAATTTTTATTTGTTCATAATAGCATTAAAGTTTTTACGAGAGCCACTAATGATTTATTTATATGTTTTTTTTTTGATGCATTTTTTTTTTTTTAAGTTGTAAAAATAGTGCATATACAGTATATATTTTGTCTTACAATACTTTTCTGAAAAAGCCATCGTTTATTTACACTTGTAGCATAATTAGTCACTCAATATTAAGAAATAAACAAAATTTACGTATTTTACATATATTAAACAATTCCCAATGCCTGCAGTATGTACATTTTTATCGGTTTTCACCTTGCGTAATATAAAGTTGCTACTTCATCATTGAATCATGTAAACGATTCTATGTTTTTTAATAATTAATTAAATAATTAATTAAATTAAATCATAATTACCAATGAGATGAATGAGATGTGTTAATTTGTTAATCTATCAAAATCATAATTAGTATAATTAGCACAATTAGTTATTCATTGTTGTGTTCAGCCCAGCCTTTCTATACCTTTCTTCTCTTGATTCACAAAAGACGAAGCTGCCGACCAAAGCTCGTTTGATCTAACATATAGTGGCTTGCATTTTTTTAAAACAAGGATTCGCAGGATAGTTACAAATTAGTCCTTTAACTTGACCGGCTGACCGGTTGAGCCCACTTATTGACATGATGCATGCATATATTTTGCAGATCGCATTCGAAAAGTCGATTATAAATCTAACTTAAGAAAGGTTATTACCATGTGTAAAAAAGTGCTTAAGGCTAGAATCGATTTGTAGATTTGTTATCGTAACAGGAAATTTTCTTGAACCTTTATAAGTCAAACTTCTTGCACCCCTTGAACCTTTGCATTATAAATAGATACGAAACTAGTGGATAACCTGTTCGTATATCACGTGAAACATTATCGCACATTCATAGAGAGCGATTTTAATTAGTTATGCAGTGTATATCGCTATTGAGATCGTTTGAAAAGAATTTATATGGTTCGTGCGTTTATAAAGAATGCATTTAGAGAGTGCATTTAGAGAGGGTCTCTCTATAATTGTATGAAATTTTATGTTACTATAGCGTAAAATACTGAAACTTATATATCAAACACCCGATTTGTCACATGCAAAATTTGCTTTCTAGGCTTATGTAATAATAAAGGCGTTGTCAATTTAATTTCTAGGTATCATTTCGCAAATTTTTTTAGCATTCGAAGGATGGTCAAAAATAAACTTGAGAAGAATCATAGTCACGAAGTTGGCTAAAATAAGGGGAAGTCTAAAGCGGAGATAAATCATATGACCAATAGGGTTTGATTGGCTTATATAAATAGATTGATCTTCTGATTGGTTTCATGTCACGAGATGTATTCAATTGATGTTGGTTTGATTTCTGGGTACCATTTCATTTATCCAATTTTGCCTAAATGTAAAATGTAGGTGCGTCGATCATTTGACCCCATATTAAAATTGCGCCTTATATCACATGATATTCGTTGATAAGGTTCTCCTAACGAATTAGTGTAGCATGCATCTACAATAAAATATAAAATGGCTAAATTAATCATATGCTACATTTGTTCATCGTACATATTTATCTATTTCAGGCATAGTAATCTATCTGTTCTTTCTTCTGGCATTAATTTGTACTTATGAATTGTTTGCCCTTTGTTACGTATTCTGATTATTCTTGCCTTCCAATTCTAAGATCAACAATCTCTTATCAACCCGATCGAACGTTTCATTTTTCTTCTTATTCCATGCGTATAATTCACTAATACGTAAGTACTTGAATTTATATTTCTTTCTGCACGCCCTTGCTAATCTTTAGTAAGGTCATTTACTAAAAGGACTTAAATTCACCTTACTGAATTATGCAGGTCGTAATTATAAATTCAATAACGATAACTGTACGTAAAAGGATCCCGGGTAACTAGGATGCTATAAATATCCGAATTCAACTTTATTTGGTAATATTATGTTATTGTTACATGTGACGGTGTTAACTGCGCTCTCACTAAAATTACTTAAATACAAGTTTGAAATACAATTGTAAAATGAAGACTTGAACTGACGGCCCCTGATAGTTCTAGCAAGTACAGAGTACTGAAAACCCCCTATCATGACATCATCCTACTTTACTATTTTAGACTCCCGGTATCATAAGGTTCAAATATACGTGAACTTTATACTTTTTCAATCAAAATTATAGTTATCGTTATAAATATAGAGTTGCATCTGCACTCCACAATAAAGTTATTTTAGAATCCTGTTGAATAAAGCACGTGATGGATATATCGAAACGCAAATGTTACTGTATCGATTTCGAATACAATGCGGATAAATTGATATAAGACTGTGTTGGTGCCTAAGAATTTTTTTCTTGTCCCGTCCAAGTCCAACCGTGTCCAACCTTTTACATACTTAACCAATTATATAGCGTGTTATGTAGCACCTAAATTATTCAAACAAGTTCTCATAATAAAATTTGTAACCTGAATTGTCAGAAAAAACAATAGTTAGTCGATGGGTTAATTCACTCAGTTCATGAATCTCATTTAATTGGAAAGTATAAAGAGGTTGAACTGCTGTATACAGTAATGCAAACCCATAGTTGATTTTATGAAAATAGGTTAATTAAAAAAAAATTGTAAATATTTACTGTAGTGATTTTATATTTTTTAAGTAAAAAGATAATTTATCCAATTTTGTCTGTTAATTATATACCTAATATCAAGCCATCACGGCGAATTATGAAATTAGAGCATTTTGACTTACTACGAAGTGCGTCATTTAGTATTTGTCTTTGACGTCTCTTATTGTAAAATATATAACCCATCTTCCTGTGAAAAGATGAGTGGCAGGCACGTGGCTACAGCCAATTAGTGAAAATCAAAACAATCAAGTAAAGCGAGAGATTTAAGACAATAAGCCTTATTGTTAGGGTTACTATCAAGGTCGTAACAAGGCATTATTTATCCCAAAATTTAGCAAGAATTTTTTTTTTTGTTAGAGAGCAGAAAGAGCAGAAGGAGTTATCAGCGATTTTTTGAAAAAGCGTGATTTTCACGTTACATCTGATCCTGCGATCTGATTGGCTATTTTGCATTAATAGTAGCTCACCCACAAGATTTTTTCCGGTACGTGATTTTTAGCCAATTATATCGAAGGATCAGGTGTAACGTAAAATCAAGACAATCGAATTAAGCGAAAGATTTTAAAGTAAGAAGCCTCATCTTAAGGTTAGAATAAGGGATGAGGAAGGACATAGCTTATACTAAAATTTCACGAGGAATTTTTTTTATTAGAACGCAGAAGGCAGTTTCATAGAGTTAATGGCGATTTTTTAAAAAGACGTGATTTTCACGTTACACCTGCTCCTTCAATTTAATTGGCTAGAATCACGTGCCGGAAAAAATCTTGTGGGTGAGCTATAGCGGAGATAGGGATAGGGTGGATCTGCTATAGCACAATATGCGCATAAATTTAATTTTATCGCAATAGCATATGCAAAAGCATATTTGCATATTAGTGTAAATTTTGCATATTTAATAAAGCATACTCTGCGCATAAAATAGTATAGTTTAATACTATATACTAAAAAAAAAAGAGCAGTGTAAAACCTGAATTATGAGCTAGTAAAACCTGATATAGATCAGATTAGAATGAAATTTGCTTTAAGTATTTATTAAAGATCTATTTTTTAAATATATTGATGTACTGTATAATTAAAATCGAAAGTATTGCACACGAGATATATTATTCATTCAATGCATCTGAGCAATAACACCAAATATTAAACTTCATTTTGAATTTTGATTTTTCATTGAGAATGTACAGCATACATCAGTCCAACTTTTGATATTAAGTTTAAAAATATTACAAAACACAAGATGGCGGGATTCAGCACGGATAGCGTGATGCTATTGTCTTTACTATATTATCTATTCTTATACATAATTCAACCTGTTGATAGAGCTATTATTAGTAATTATCTGATTAGTTCTAGAATGAGAATCAATTTTACTTATTTGAATACCTTCGATTTGGTCAAATTAATAATTGATACTAGTTTTGGCTAGTGTTCTGTCTTACAATTTAACAGCTTTGCTATTTTTTCATAAATCTAAAAGAAATACAATAAATA
>CAJVQA010006147.1:0-15244 GCA_910591915.1 Cetraspora pellucida
TCGGTTAACTTGCAGATAAATTTTTACAAGATAAACCTAAAGTAGATGTTACATTACCTGATTAGAGTTTTTAGTATCGAAAGTATCGAAAATAAGCTACCCCCTTTGTTGAACCTAAATTACTCTAAAAATAGTAAATACTGAAAATAAGCTACCTTTAATTTTTGTGTCTAAAATTTGCCAAAAAAAGGTAGCTTATTTTCGAAAATATACAGTAGACAGAAGGGCTGCCAAGTAAGAAAAACAGAAGAAATTAGAGGTATAACAAGGTAATTTACAACCTTTCTGGTAGTTTAGTAATGATAATTGAAATACATAGTAAAGGCTACAAAAATTAGAGTATATAGAAAATTGTAGGTATAATGTCATATTGGGTGTCTAGAAGCAAAATAGATTCTAGTAATACAAATATAATGTAACTATATGTAATAATAATGCAAAAAACTAAATAAAGTATAAGTTACGATTTGATATAAAAAAAAAAAAAAAAAGATTTAGAAAAGTTCATATAATAAGAATTAAAAGGTTAAAGTATAAGGCCTTAGTAGTAGTTAAAATAGAAAACACATTTGTCTTTTTCTTGCCTTATAGTTTTCTATTCCTTTGGTTATTTATACCAGTTTGTTATTATTTACTAGTATAACTTATAAAAGAAAATATATACAAAATTACTAGAAAGCATTTCAAAAGTTCTATTATTATAAAGTTTAAAAAACAAAAAGGTCAAATCTGTTCATATACTTTCAAATAAAAATAAAAACCAAAAAAAAATGATAACAGTTATGTTTACAATAGAAAAAAATATAAAATTAGTCTAATAAAACTATTTATAAATAACAATTTCTAATTATATTAAATAAAAAGAAAAAAAAAAAAATAAGATGAAGAAAAAGACTTAAAAAAGAAAGAGAAAGAAGCTAGCCAAACCTCTGACATAAAAAAGAACAATAGCAGAATAGAAAAATATAAATTCAAGTTAAATATAAACAGAAATAGAAAAAAGAAAAGTTTAAGAATAGAGATTAAACAGCAGCAAGCAGAGACAGCATACAAAATCAAGCAATAAAAAATAAAGCAAGACATATAAACTTATCTAAAGAAATAAAAAAACTATATAAAAGAAAAATAACTAAAACCAAAACCCAGATATAAGAAGAATTTTTATATACAGATAATATCTTGAATCAAATTTTGGAAAGATTTTAAAGATTGGAAGAGACAAAAAATACAATATAAAAGAGTTTAGCCTATTGCTACTAAGAGTACTCCAGTTGAATCTATGAGTATAGACCAAGAGATTGAAGAGTTTCTATATAGAAAAAGAAAAATATTTAAAGAAGACAATAAAAACATCTCCTGATTATAAAAAAAAAATAAAGAAAAAAGAGAAAAAAAAGACAGAAATTATAGAAACAAAACACAAAACAGTTAAAAAAAAAATAGAAACAAGAAAAAAAGAAAATAAAAATAGTATATTACAATATTAATAGATTTAAAACCAGAGAATAAAAATTAGAAAACCTTATAAAATAGGCAAAGAAAGAAAAAATTACAATACTAGAAATCACAGAAATAAATCTTACAGAAAAAGAAAAAAAATTTCTAATATATGCTACAAATAATAGTTACATAAGATTTTAGTTAAATGTAGCAAAAAACAAACAAAAGGTATTTGGTATAGGTATTCTGATTAATAAGCAATAGAATAAACATGTGGATATAGTAAAAAAGATAAATAAATATATGATAAAGCTTATACTATACTTCTAGCAATTGGAATTAGTAATTTTAGAAACTTACATATCACTAAGTAACAAGGCAATAGGAAAAAGCATTTAACAAAAAATAATAGAAATAATTACTAAAAGAAAAAAACAAATACAAATAGTTATTTTGGATGTTTTTAATTATACATCAAATAATATATTGAACAAACAATATTTATAAATAACAAATTTCAAAAAACTATTTATTTTTAATTAGATAAAGAAACAGAACTTTAATAATACTTATAGAGAGATGCATCTGACAAGTCAAGAGTTCACATAGTTAAATGAAGAAGCAGTAATAAAAATTAACTATATATGGATGTTAGAAGAACTGGTCTCAGGTTTATAAAAAATAAAAATTAAAAAAACAGAAGAAATTACTAAAAGTGATTATAAAATAATAAAATCAAAAATATGAATTAAATATATGACAATAAAGAATAGCAAAGCTAAGGTCAAAAGAAAAGGCAATTAAGAACAGTATACCTATATAATCAAGCAAAAAAAAAAACTAAAAAAAGTATATGCAAGAGTTGCAGAAACAATTAAAAGTCAAAAAGGGTACAAAAAACATCTAAAGAAAAGAATAAGACAAAAGAAAATAAATGAGCAGAATAAACAGCATATAAAACATAATAGAAGAAGCAATTATTACAACAACAAATAAGCAACTACCTAAGAAAAAGGTATATAACACAGTGACAAATAGAAGAAGTAGTTAAAGAAAACAATATCAAAAAAAGAATATTGTAAAGCTGCAAAGGTTAATTAAATATGTAAAAACAAGAGAAGGCTAAGAAGTAACAAAAGAAGAAAGAATTAAAACAAATAAGAAATTATGAATACTAAAAGAAAAAAAAGGTACAAAGTTGCCAAAACTATATAAACAATAGTCAAGCACTTAAATAAAAAATATAAAAGGTTGACAGAAATTGTTACAGAAAAAAAAGAAGAAAGAATAAGAACAAAATCAAAGAAGACAAATAGAAAAAAATAGATAAAAAATATGAAATAATTAAAACAGATCAAGAAAAAATAATAGCTAGTCTTTTAAACAAACTTTACAAAAACATAATGCTTAACAGATTTATCAAACAAGAAGAAGAATTAATAAACCTAATAGTAAAACCAGATTTAGTTAAGACTAAGATAGCAAAGCATTACAAAAAATAATTTAGAAAAAGAAATATGAAACTAGAAAAAATATTAGAAAGATAAAAAAAAATTTACAAGTTACAAAAATATATTAAAGAGAAATAGTATATGAAAGTTAAAAAAAATATCAAAAAAAAAATTGAAAAAAGATGCTAAAAGAACTTAAAACAAGAACAGCTCTGAGCATATCTGATATAAGCTATGTACTAATCAAATAGGCAGAAAAAAAAAATACAAAAGTCTTTAAAGTCTTTGCTAATCTTTGTTTAAAAGTAAGAAAAATATTAATCAAATGAAAAATCATGCAAGTCTATTCAATACTAAAAAATATAAATTGGAAGTATAACTTAAATAATATTTGTTTAATAGTACTAATTAAAATATTTAAAAAAATGGTAACAAAGATGATAACAAAAAGATTTGCCAAAGTGTTTATAAAAAAAAAAGTACTCAAGGAATCAAATTATACAGACTTACTAGGAAATTCAACAGAGCAACTGGTATATATTCTAAATATACTGTAATAATAAAAGAAACAAAAGAAAAGAATAAAAAAATATGAATACTTTTGTAAAATATAAAAAAGACATTTAACTTAGTTTTACTAAAAGTCTTGAATTAGCATTATAAAGAATTAAGATATTTAGAAAAATAATAAAATACATCTTAAATCTTTTTTATAAAAAAAATTAAAATAAGTACAGCTTACAGTCTAACAGAAAAAGTAATAGCAAAGAATAGAATAGTCCAAAATAAAGTAATATTACTATTAATATAATATTTTTTTTATAACCCATTATTAAAAAAAATACAAGAAAATAAAAGTTTAGGATATATAGTTAAACAACAAATTAAAGAAGAAATGCAATACAATAATATTACAAAATACTACCAAGTAGCAATCATATATGCAGATAATACAACATAAATTGCAAATAGCAAAAGCCAATTATTGAAGATTCTAGAAATAGCTAAGAAGTATTTTAAGATAAATAACAGAAATAAATAGATCAAAATCAAAACTGCTAGTAATAAATACAAATGTTAAAAAAAAAAAAGAAAAATAGTTTTCAGAAAAAATAAATGATAGAAGAACCAAGAAACAAAATAGTTTGTTTACTAGAAATATAGTTGAATAACAAAATATAAGAAGTATTAGTTAAAAAGAAAGCTAAAAGAATAATCAATTAGACAATAAAAGATCTTAAATACAAAAAGATAACAATGAGCCAAATTATATATATAAACAATATGGTAATAATTACAAAGCTAAGCTACATGCTTTAGTTAACTAAGATTTTAGAAAAAAAATATATGAAATATATCAACCAATAATATGTTTAGTAAAGCAGAAAAGCAATTTGTAAAAAACATTAAAAAATTGCATAGTAGAATATAAAGATCTCAATAAGTATAAAACATTATAATAAGTACTAGTAATAAAGTAAGTGGATGGCCTGCTAGAAAGATTAAACAAATAAAATAATCTAGAACAATTAACAAAGCTAAGAATAATATAAGGTTATTAAAGAATAGACTTAACAGAGAACATTTGGAAACTAAAAGAAATGTTATTTAACAAAATATATTGAAAAATAATTTAGTTTGTTTAACAGTAATAAAAACAAAAGAACTAAGAATAAATATAATAATTAAAAATAACTTATAGAGAATATTTGAATATAGTATCAGAATATGAGAACTTTTGAAAACATGTCTATGAAAAAGAAATAAACCTAAAATAAGTGAAATTAACTACTTGGCACAAAAAGTGAAAGGCTAATTACAGAACAGCAATTCAAAATATCATAAACAGTCAAGTAAGAACAAAAAAGCAGAATAGTTTAAAGAAATAAAGTCAAAAATGCTCAAAGAGTCTTTAATAGAGAAGTCAAAAGATACTTTAAGACAAGCAAACATAATGCTCAATTAATAAGAATAGAGCAAAAGTATATATCAGAAGATAAAAAAAAAAAAATAATATTTAGTATACAAGACTATAGATAGCTAGAAATAAAAAAAAAAAGATCTTAGTAGAATATTGACAAATATAAAACAAAGAGAATAAACTAGCAACAGAAATTAGCAGATGTGATAGATATACAAAAGAAGAAAAACAGATAGAAGGTAGCTGCCAATAATAAATAAAAATAAATAACAAGATTAAAGTAATTTCTAATATATTGATAAAGAGAAATAATAGTAAGATCAAGTTAACTATAGATCAATTAATAGAAAAAGTAAAAACAGAGAAACTAAAAAATAATAAATAAAAACTCAAAGGACTTATAATTATAGAAGAGCTAAAAATAGAGATAATCAAGTAACAAAAACTAAATAAGACATTAATCAAGAAATAATAAAAATACTAAAAAAAAATTTAATAAAAAATAAGAACAAATATATTATATATATAAATAATGTAATAAATATAAAGACTAAAAAAAAAAGTGTAGTAACCTAGTGAAGTGTTAGGTTGTCAACCTCTTTAAGTGTTAGGTTAGATGTTCAAATTTCATCAATAGTAAAAAATTTGGATAATCACCTATGTAATATTCATATTATAGTAACTGTTACTAATGATTAAGTTATAATACTTATAATAGCAGTTATATTAGCATGACTGGCAAGTCATAGAGCATCTGTGTAAGTATAGCTTTACACAGAGGAATGCAACCTAACAGATCAAGCAGTACAAACACTAGATAAGTCTTTGTAGTCATGTAAATCTGTTGAAATTAGGTAACAAGAAGTTCATTTGAAAAGATCTGAGTAAAGAGATAGCTAGATCTTTAACAGTTCTACTGTAAAGACTAGTCTGAAGAAACAAATACCAAGGTCATAGTACCTAGTCATAGTAGCCAGATGGGCAAGAACTTTTGGGTTAAGAGTCTTGGAAGTATTATCAACCAGGCTGCCAAAATGAACCAGAGAAAAAAGATATCAAGCTGATCTGATATACTGATAGACTGATCATAGTTCTACACAGACTATTTGAATTAGGAGTTTGGTAAAAAGGCAGATGAAAAGGCAGAAGTATACTAAAGTACTAGAGTTATGCTATGAAGTAGATGCTAAAGTCTAAATGAACTCTATAAGGGCATAACAGTTTAATGATTAAGCCCTAACTGCAAGTGTTAGTTCTGACATAATAATATCTAGATCAGCTGTAAAAATGGATACAGAAGGCTCTGAGAAGTTTATCTTGAGGATAAATTAGTTCTAAGGTTGAAATGATAATTTGGGCATCTAAATATGACCTAGTGAGTTAATACAAATTACAGGTTCAGAGGGTTTAAAGTAAAACACCCAAGCAGGAGTATTAGATATAACAATTAGTAAAGAACCTTTGAGTGGACTTCTTAAATAAGTAATATAGAAAAGTTATATGTATAGTCAATTGTATGCTCTCCTGTAGTGGTTCATTAAACCACAATACCAATAAGTGATTAATAAAAGTCAAAAGACCAAAGAGGTAATCTTAATACCAAAAAAATAAATAAATAAAGACTAGAGAAGAAATGCTAGCCAAGAACATAAGTATAAGATAGGTTCAAACAAATAAGATGCAAAAGTGATCAGAAAAAGAAATATCATTAAAATTAGACATTAATAATAACAAAATTAGTAATAATATAAGTAGCAATATTAACAATATTAAAAAAAATATAAGTAGAAATATATACAGACAGTAATGCTGTAATAAGAAATATTAGTAGAAATAGACAGAATAAAGATCTTTAAAAAATATATATATAATATAAATAATAAAGTTTATGGATCTTATTAATGTGAAGAAGATACAGATAGAGTTAGTAAAACTAAAAAATCATAATAAGAACAAGTGAAATAACAAAACTGATAGCCTTATAAAAAATAAGAACAATAAATAAAAAGTAATACAGATAGAAAAAGTTAGTTGTAAAGAGATAGAGTACTGTCTAAAATAAGAAAACAGATAAACTAATATATTAGCAAGACTGTTATATAAATTGATAACAAACACAAAATTAGAAGCAGAATAAAAAAAATAAAAGCAATCAAGAAATTAAAGCCAAAAACAAAAATCATAATTTATAACTAAATACAATTTTAGAAAAGACAAAATGTTTAAAGAAGTATATTATACAATAAGAAGAAATAGTACAAAAAGATATGCATTTATAAAATCTATAATAGATAAACTTTCAATCTTAGAAGAACTTAACAGAAGAAAATTAGATATATACATAGCAACAAAATATCAAGTATGTTAAGATAAAATTAAAAAAATATAATTATATTTGATATTGTGTAAGAGACAAATAAACCTCTAAAAATGAATCTAGAAAATGACTATTATGGCAATCTGAAAAGAACTAAAAGAAGAAAAAAGAACTTGCATTTTTTTATATATGCTATATACAATACTCTTCAGAAAAGTAGAAGCAAAAAAAATAAAATAAGAAAACTATTAATTAAAGATCTAATTTTAAAAAAAGACACAAGACAGATTAATACAACTTCTAAATACAAAGGCAAGATAGCAGTTTGCAGACATAGTAGCAAAAATAGCATAAGACACTTTATAAACAAGTCTGAAAAATATAATATGAAAAAATCAATAAATAGAAAAAAAAAAGCATAATAAGCAAAATAAAAAAAAAGAAGTAAAGAAAAAAATCTAAAGAAAAAAAAAAGAAAATTAGCAAAAAATTAAAGAAAAAAAAATAATTAAAAGAAAAGAAGTAAAGAATTAAAGAAGAACTTAAAAAACAATGTTAAAGCTTGTTATAAAAAAAAAACACCTTTTATTATAGACTTTAAATAGTCAAACAAACAGCTTATTTCTGCTTAAAGTAGTATAACAAGTTGCACTTAAATACTATTAGGATGTTCAGATAATGCTAAACTTAGTTGTTAAATAAATATATATAATTGCAAAATACTAATATAACTACTTAAGTTAAAAAAAAACTTATAATTTAACTTAAAAAACATTTTGATAAACATAATATACTTCTTTTTTTTAAAGCAATTAAATGTTTTAATCTAAGATATATACAAATACAAAATAATAAATATAATTTAGATAGTTATAAAGAAATTGATGAATTTATATTACTTTTAAACAATTTGATTATTGAATAAAAAATATATTATGGCTTACAGAAAATTTTTAATGAAAATTTTGTTTAAATAGTTATTGAGTAAAAAAAAGAATTAAATTACCAATTTTATTTGAAATAACATTTGGTTACCTGTTTCAGATATAAATGTTAAATGTAATTTTTCAGCCTACAAAAATATTCTTGACGATTATAGAAGACATCTTTCAAAAAACTTTATTGTAATATTAAATTTTTTATATTATAATATTGATTAAAATTTTTGTTTTAATTTATTTTGTAATAATTTAAAAACAAAACTTTAAATAGTTCATCTGCAAGTATATTTATTTTTATTTTTTAAGTAATTTAATATATATGTTTGTAAAAATTCATTTTGGATATTAAAATTTTAAATTATTTTATATATTACTACAGAATCTGCAAAATTAATAGTAATAGCAGCAGAATTCTAGATATTCTAATCTCAATAAGATCATTATATATGCATTTTTTGAATAATTAAAATAACTTTAATATGCATAATATTTTAAAGTACTAAAACCTTATATTAGGATTAGAATAAAGATTATAATATATGTACTCTATTCTTTAAACCATATTTCAGACAAATTTGTCTAAAAAATTAAATGGTATTTAGTATTTTTTAAATAAAATAATAATTTATTAATAATATGAAATATATTTTGTCTATAAAATATATTCTTAAAAATATAATTTATAAACTTTATTATAAAATATTTTTTAAAATATTAATAAACTTTTATGTACAGTCAGACCTCTCTATAATTACCTTCTTTATAGTCACATTTACTTATAATTACATAAATTTTTAAAACCAACTTATATAGCACTTATAAAATTTAACCTCTATATAAGTACAAACTTCCTATAAGCACCAAATTCTTAAAACCAAAGGTGTGATTATAGAGAGGTTTGACTGTACTAAAATTTTAAAGATTATATTTAAAAATTTTTATTATTAAAAAATTTTTTAAAATTTCATATGTTTCTAAAACTAAAAAAAAATTTTATACTTTGTATAAGTCTAAATTTTTATAAGTAAATTGTAAAAATAATACTAATAAAAATTGTTATCCTTTATATAAACTAAAATATTGTATTAAGAACTATAGACTTAAAATTAATATTTAAAGAGTTTGTCAAAATTTGTAAATAATTTTTTTGATTAAAAATTTTTTCTAAATTTATTTATTTTTAGCTTATAAGCAATATACCATATAGTACTAACTTATATACCCAGGATATTTTACAAATATATGGTTATAATAGGTATTTTATATAGAGAGATATTTAGATCTGCATATTATGATCTGCATAAAATTTTTATTGTTTTTAATATCATCCAATTAAAAATATATAACAAATATAATTAATAATAACAAAAGTAAATATCAGTATTCATCTTTTTATCTAATTATGATTAATAAATATTTTTGTTCCATTATTCTATTATTAGTAACAGTGTATAAAGCAACAATTTAAGTTAAGAAAATACTTTGAATTATTAAGTGTTTTTTATTTCATTATTGATAACAGTATATAAAGTAATTTTTTGTTCTGTTATCAATAACAGTGCACAAAATGGTAAATTAAATCAAGAAAAATATTTTGAATTATTAAGTTTTTTATTTATTATTAATATGTAATAGTATACAAAGTATAGTTTAGGCTAAAGACTAATTAATGTTCTTTAATAAAAGAGATTTTTTAATAATAATAAAAGTTATTACAATTAAATCAAAACAAAAATAAGTGTTTATGCTTTACAAATATAAAAATATTTAAAAAGGTTAATTTAATAATTCATTTTTATAAATAAAAAATAGTTTGCACAAATTAATTAATACAATGATTATGTTTTACACAACATCTTTGTCAGCAATAGTTTGCAAAAGAAAAACTTATAGTTATTTATTACTTTGAGCAATCTAAGAGTGTATAAGATATAGCATGAAAGTTTAATATTCAACCTAAACAAGTTTATAAATAGAGAAACTTTAAAGATCAATTAATGATGACTATTCTGCATATTGAAAAATTAAATTCTAATAAAAAAGCTAATCTTTCTGAACTTGAAAAAGATTTAGTAGCTTGGATAAAAGAAACTCAAAATCAATATAATGCAATAATCCATATAATAGTTATTTAAAAAGCAAAAAGTTTTGCTTAACAACCTCAATTTATAACTTTATATTCTAATATAAACCAGTTTGGGTTTTTTTATAAATAACTTGATGTATTTATATCTTGTTATAATTTTTCAAATAGATATAAAACTAATATTGTACAACATTTTCTCAAAACTCTAATTGAAAAATAACAACAATTTTTGAGTTATATCATACTTAAACAATATAAAAATAATTATCTATTAAGATTAATTAGTAATATGAATAAAATGATTATTACTTTTGACTTGCCAAATGCTGTTACTTTAGATGAATATGATATTAAAACTGTTAGTATAAGAACTACTGGATATGAAAAATTAAGTTTTACTATAATCTTGAGTTCTTTGACAGATAATACAAAATTGTTAGCAACTTGTATTTTCAAGTTAAACAATATGCCTATTAATAATTTTCTTAAGATATCCATATTCATATAAATAAAAAAAGATGATGCAATTAACAAGAAATAATTTAATAAACAAATAATATATGGTTCACTTAACATATATATAGATATAATGTTCACTTTTAGTATTAGATTCTTTTAGAGATCATATTACCAATTTGATTAAAAAAAATTTTAGTAAAAATATAACTGATATCACAGTAATACCTGGTGGTTTGATAAGTAAACTTTAACTATAAATGTTATGATAAACTATTCTTTTAAAGCAAAGCTTTGTTATTAGTATAATGAATAGATAGCTAATGAAGTATATGAAGTTACATCTTTTGGATAAATTAAATAATCATTTTACTCTATGATGGCAATATGCATAAAAACTGCATAAAAAAATATTAATACTGATTTAATTAAAAACTTATTTGACTATTGTAGAATTTTTAATAATCAAAATCATTTACTTTTTAATATGAATTGGCAATATAAAAGTATAAATGATTTTAAATTAATTAATCTTACTAACAAAAATCAAGTTAGATTGAAACTAAAAATAATGATAATATCTATAGTAAAACTATAGTTGAGAATAATGGATAATAATTTCATAAATTTATTAGTTTTTTTATCTTATAGTTCTATATTTTTCTTTATAATATGTTTTAAATTCATGTTTTTTACAAAAATCAAATAAACTTTAATGCATAGATACAAAGTCTGTTTTTTGTTACCAAAAAATACAAAATATATCTTTTACAATAACAAATAAAATATACATATTATTATAATACAAATAAGATATACACTTTTCCCTGTAGATCTTTCAACCAAAATTAGTGAGAAGCAAAATATAGAAAATATTGCAAAATACACTAAGAAGCAATACTAAGGCCCTTAATAAAAAAGAAAGAGCCACAAAAGTTACACCTAGCTAAAAAACAAAATATAAATAAAAAAGCTTAGAGGTAGCAGAGCTTAGAAAATAAAAATTTTTTTCAATAAAAACAAAAAATTTTTTGTAAATTTTGGAGAATCTCTGTGACCCTGTTGCACAGATCAATTAGGTTATACAAAAAATACAACAAAACAAGTAAGGTAAACAAACAAGCATGTGTATAGAAATAGTTTATCAGAGCAAGCACATAACATAGAGACAGCTATATTAAATTAACTGACGAATAAAATAACAACAATCAGTATAGAAGAAAATACATATGAAGTAAGACCTAAGAGTCTATTAGAAAAGATATTAGAAAAATCAACAGCACAAAGCTTACAAAAGGTTGGCAATGCAGAGCTAGTCAAAATACTAAAAACAACAGATGTTATAGAAACAAGAATAGACAGATATATAGCATTACTGTTCGTAGCAGATATAGCAGATATAGCAGCAGTAAGAGCATTAAGTAAAACTATTGTATGAATGAACAAAAGAAGTAAATTGATAGATTTTAGCTTTAAAATAAAGAATATCTCACAACAGCAGAAAGAAAGAGAAACAAAAAACACAATCTAGTCAGAAGAAATAGTTGAAACAAAAGAAAATAAAAAAAGATAAAAATATAAAGAAGAATTCAAAAAATATAAAACAGGTAAGAAACAGATAGTAATAGATAAAAAACAAAGATAAACAGCTAGGAACAAAATATAAAAGAAGCAAAAAGAGACAAAAAAACTTTATAGCACATTTCAAGCCTAGTAGAAGCAGAAGAAAACAAAGAAGAAGACTTAATGATACTGTAAGGAGATGCAACAGAAGTATCATTAGAGCAAAGCATTTAGACATCAGACAACAGACTATGCAACAATAAAATATCAGTAATAGCAAGAATTCCTGCCTATAATGTTCTAGGTAGAACAAAGCCAGAAAGAACAGATATGATAAAATAGATGCTTAATACAAACAGATATATTATAAAAATTGAAGAAGTCTTTGTAAAAGGCAATAGTTAAATCAAAGTATCATTTGATTGCAAAAGAGAAAGAAAAGAAGCAATTAATTGAATAAAGTGAAAAGGTAAAAGGTGGTTTAATTTGACTTCAGTTGAAATGCAAAACCAAGTAGAGAGTAAGAAAGAGCAAAATAAAGCAATAACCAAATACAGAATAAAGGATAAACAACAAAGAGAAAGATCTAAAGACCCAAAGTAAAAAGAGTCCAAACAAAAAAAACACAACAAAACAAAATAGAAAAGCAAGATGAGGCTAAACAGAAGCAGAAAGATGGCAAACAAAAAAACTAGAAGAAGTAGAAACAACAAAATTCTTAACAATTTGGAACTTACCATTAGACATTAATGAAAAGGAACTGAAATATATGTGCAGAAGTATAAGAAATATGCATATAATATGAATCAAAGGTTACAATACAAAGCACTAGCAGTTATAGTAGCAAATTATAAAGAAGAAAAAGACAACATATGGGCATTACCTTTTGGCAACAATAAATTAGCAAGAGTAATAGAAGGAAATGAAGACTATATGCAAAGAGAGAAGCAAATTTGATTTATAGCAAAATTACTAGACATTTCTAAAGGAGCATCAGAAATGCTTTTATTAAGATGTCTAAGAAAAAAGAAAGCAAAAGCAGTATACATACTATTTAACAGAAATGAAAACCAAAAAAAAATTGCAATAATTATCTTTGCAAATACTCAAGAAGCAAAAACAGCTCAAACAACACCAATATGATACAACAACTATTGAGTAAGTTGAGAAAATCCTAGAAAAAGAAAAACTTATAAGAAAGAAGAGTCAAAAGGCAAAAGACAAGAAAGATCAAAGTCAAGTAATGAGAAGCAGTCAAAATACAAAAGACAAGAAGCATCAAGAGTCAGAGACACAAGACATGAAATACCAACTAAGAGATATAGAGAAATGAAAAGCAACTCTCAGTTACAAAATATAAAAGCATGATTAGAAGATAAAAACACAGACATAAAGAAAGAAGCAGCAATAACAAAGAAGAAGAAAACCAAAACAAATATACTAAATTAAGAAAGAATATTACCAGTAGAAAATGACTTGTGTCAAATATTAGAGAGACTAGATAAAATAGAAAAAATACAGCTAGGGTGAGGGAAGATCTAGCAGATCACTCCTAAAGGTATCTTAGTTGAGTTTAGAAATACAAATGAGAAGATTGAAGCCTTTTTACAAAAGAAAAAAAAAATGTTTGAAGGAAAAGAACAAGAAACATCTTTTTATCTAAGGAAAAGAAAGATGACCAAAAAGACTAACAATACAGAAGCAAAACAAAAACAACTAAAAGAAAAATAGAAAGAAGGAAGAAAAGAAATCAAAATAGTATATTATAATATCAATAGCTTGAAGACCAAAGATTGAAAACTTGAAAACTTATTGGATTGCGCAAAAGGAAAAGAAATTGCAATATTGAAAATTACAGAAATGAACATTACTGAAAAAGAAAGAAGTTTTTAATATATGTGCAAAAAAAAATTATATAGAATATTAGACAAATGCAGTAGAAGATAAGAAAAAAAAAAAAAAAAATAACATCACTCTCCCTGCTGATCCTCAATTCCAAAACAAGGAAAAACAAAATACAAAAACAACAAGAAAACTGGCTAGCAAACACCCTTTAGGCGACTAACAAAAAAGCTATATTAGGAAGAAATACATATAATATAGTAGAGGTTAGAAGACAAAGAAATTTGCACCAAGCTATTAAAACAAAACAGCAACTTTTTCGACAAGAAAATTTGAATTTTTGGAGAATTGGCATTATCCTGAAAAAACGGAAAACAAAACATGTAATAACTGCAACAACAACAAACAACAACAAACAAACAAGACTCGTACCAAATTAGGAAGCAGCAAGCAGTACAATAGAATTAGTAGTGTAGTACTAACAACATACTAACAAATATTACAAAGCTTAATTCTAGATACTGACTAACCAAAAAAGAAAGTTTCTGATCCAAATTTAGAATACAAACCAATGAATAAAAATTACAATGCAGATATCATATTTTACATTAAAGGAATAGGGGATAGAAATCGAAGACATGTAGACTGCAAAATTTTGGACCAAGTTCTGAAAACTCCTACACATAACCCAAGCAGTATAGAGCACATTGCTAAAGAATTAGCAATATATGACCCAAAACATATTACATCCCAGGATATGTTAGTATATGGTCAAATACTAGAAACATTGAGAATAGCAAAAGTAGGCTGGCTTAAAGAAGAAATAATCGATGAGTGGGCAGAAAAGCTTAGGTCAATAAGCTTTAATCCAGAATCCTTTGAATATAATACGAATATAAACAAAGAACCAATACACCAAGAAGGAAAAAGAACAAATGAGAAGCAAGAGTTAAAAACATTAGAAGAACAAATGGAAGGTCTCAGCATTACGACACCGCATCACCAAGACACAATCATGGAAATAGAAGAACAAGAAGAAGAACCTTTGGATGAAAAAACTAGCACCTCATTTCCTGCAAGTACAATCGAGCATAGCCGATGGTCTCCAGAAAACAGGATATGCAACAAGAACAAATCCTTTAAGGCAAACATGCCAACATATGCTTTGCCAGGTGAATCCAAAGAAGAAAGAATAAAGTATGTTCAGTGGATTCTAGGGAATAATCA
>CAJVQA010006148.1:0-15243 GCA_910591915.1 Cetraspora pellucida
TTTCTATTGATGAAATATGTGATTGGCTTGAAAAACAGGCTTTATATCAGATTCATAAACCACGTCCAAAGTTTATTCCTAGAGCCTCATTTAATAGTATACAAATTCCTAATGAATGCCATCAAGCAGATATTCTTTATATGCCTCATGATCGAATTAATAATATAACTTATAAATATTGCTTATGTATAGTTGATGTAGCTTTGCGATATAAGTGGGCAGTTCCTTTAACAGATAAGACATCAAGTAGTGTAGCTAAAGCCTTTAATAAAGTTTATAGTAATTTCAGATGTCCTCTTATTTGGCCTAAATTATTAATGGTGGATCCTGGTTCAGAATTTAAATCAGACTGTAAAGAATTAATAGAAAAACATAATGTTAAAATTAAGATTGGCATGTCCCATAAAAGTCAAGCTATTGTTGAGAGATTTAATCGCACTTTAGCTAAAAAATTGTTTAGATTACAAGATGCTTCAGATTTATTGTTGCCTATCTCCAAAAGATCTAGAGCTTGGGTTAAAAATCTTCTCATTATTGTCAATGATCTTAATAATTCGGTAACTAGACTAATTGGTATGACCCCTGCTAAAGCTATAAAAATGAAGCAAGTTATTGCTATATCTTCCAAATTACGAAATGGGCCTATAGCTTTTAATGAGTCTAAGCTATCATATAATACAGCAGTAAGATATTTGCTTGAACCTGGTGAGTTAGAAGGTAGACAAATGCGAGTGACTGATATGAATTGGTCTCCACAAGATTATTATATCTACAAATCTTTAGTACAAAAAAATCAACCTATCTTATATTGGCTTGAAGATAAGGAGGGCAATAAACCAAAGTGGTCTTTTGTTAGAGAAGAACTTCAAATTATTCATCCTAATACAGAATTACCTTCTCAGTGGGTACTTACAAGTTAGACCCAAAAGAGAATCAAAGACTCACAATAAGAGACATTTGTGGAATAGTCCAAGTTGGTATTCTTGGTCTTTTATAAATTAAGAAAATCTTTTGCTTCTTTATCAATTTGGGCTTCTTTAACAAAATGATCTTTAGCTAAATTGAAATATAATTTATATAGTTCTATAATAGAAGTAAATATCTTTGGGTCTCATCTATAAAATTCTTTATAGTCATCTTTGATTTTATGATATTTTTCTTCATTGAGGAATATTGTTATAGCTAACTTTAATATATATTCTTCTGGGTCTTCTGCTTGGCATAATTTTATAATTCACTCTTTATAACTTTGCATAAACTTACCTTCTTTTGGCTTTTTATAATATATGCCTGCTTTAACTACATTAATTAAAGCTTGCTCAACTTCTTGATAGGTGGGCTTGGTTTGGATATCTTTTGTATCTTGAGTTTGATTACTCATTGTATATGCGTGCTGGTATTCTATTGTTTGTATTAATATACCAGATCTTTTGTTTAAATTAAAATTATTTATATTTATATACCATGATAGGTGAATATACTTGTTATTATTTACTCAGAACTAAAGTTATTTGTGGACGTACTTGTTGTTGGCCTGAAGAATGCCATGAACATTGGAAGGCTAGAAAGCATTTTCCTTGCAAAGTTTGTAGTAAACCAACTAGCTTTAAACCTGGCCTTTGTAGAAAGCATGCTAATGGATATTATGTAACTCAGTATATTAATAGACTTCAGGAAAAGGCTTACTCTAATATATATAAATGACGATGTGATCAAATATTTATCATCTTCTAGCTATAAAAAAATTTTCACCAAGCTAAATATATAAAAGTGCTATAAAATATAGCAGGATGACGATTAAAATGATTTTTAAATATTATTCATATAGAGGTGTGAAAAAAGTGTTCTAGAACTCCCCCTTTTGCCCTACTAGAACAAAGTTATTTAAACAAAAAAAATAGGATTAATTAGTAAAATTTCAAGAATTATAACAATTTTCATAATTTTATTAATAAAATTATAAAAAATATTATAATTCTTAAAATTTTATTAATTAATTCTATCTTCATTCTCTAAGTAAATTTGTTCTATATATAAAATTTATATATTTAATATTGAACCTGAACATGTTCATGAACTTTGAACTAAACCTGAACTGAACCAAATTTTAAGTTTAAGTTTAGTTCAGGTTCATAAATTTTAAGTTCAATTCAGATTCATGTTCAATGATCTGCAAAATTTGAAGTTCAGTTTAGATTCAATGAACTTGGTTCATGAACCTAAATTAAACTGAACTGAATCTAGGAATACTAATTAATAGCATAGTTTTTTTTTGATGATAGCTTTCAATCTGATGAACCATAGTATTGATTGCATTAAAGTTTTTTTAAATGTTTTTATCCTACTTAATATTTTTCATATTCTTGTGTTCTTTAAGAATATCTAATGCTTTTTGAGTTGTAGTAATTAATTGATCGAAAAATATATCAGAATCTTCATATTCTTCAGATGACTCATCTTGAACCATATTATTAATAGAATATAAAATTAAAGATTCTAATTTATTTTCTTTATCTTCAGTATTCTCAGTGTTTTATTAATTAAATAAAAGTAGATAAGAATTGTTTCTTTTTATATTATCAAAGAATTGCATAGAGACTGTTTCTTTGCAAAATACTAAATATTTATATAAGAAAAACTGATTTGTTAAGAAATATAAGCAACTACAAGTCCATTGTTCATTATTACTTTTAAATATTAATTGTTTGTAGATATTTTATTGTCTAATTGTTTCAATTCAGCTTTAAATATTTTTTGCCAATTGGATTTTTCTCTTTTAACTAAAATCTGATCAAATTTTCACTTTTCATATAATATTAATTTTTTGGTAATAATATAAATGATGAGATCAAGTCAAGGATGAAAAAATTTGTGAAGAAAATCTCGTTTAATCACCTTCCAATGAGATTCGATAAACATAGTTGTTTTTAAAACTGATATTTTCTCACTACATCTAGCTCTCATCTATAAATTCTAGTGATTGTTACAATACTATTCTTTTCTAAGATATATCCAAAACAAAGGTAAATTATTTTAATAACAAAGCTCATACATTTATTTTACAGATTGCTCCCAAATTTGCTCACATGATAATGATAAATTTGCTGTTAGTATTAGTGGGTGGAGGTGTAAATAATAGTTTATTAAATTTTATACAAATTTTCATAATTTCTTTGAACAAAAAATTGTACTATTTGGAATTGGATAATATAGAATAAAATTTTTATCAATAAAAGAAAACTGAGTTTGAAATTTTTTTTTTTATTTATATAATATCAAGTAGGAATAATAGTAATACATGAGTATATCAATTAGATATAAATATATAAATAAAATATTCTAAACTATACTATTGTTGCTATATATATAACAACATTTAGCATGATATTAACCTTTAATTTTCTGTTTTAGTTAAATCTACTATTGTAATCATTAAATACAAAAGAGGGTAAAAAGAACTCTTAAAATTATTTTAATTTAGTAAAAGCAAGTATATATAATGAAATTTTGAGAAAGAGTTTTATGAATAAATTGGTCTATATTGGTGTTAAATGTAAATATATTGTTATTGGAGTTAGAAGGTTGTATAATTGGTAATTGGGCATTATTTTTCCTTTTAGTAAGAGCAGTAATTCCTTATGCTGATTTCTATTCATGTTGTTTAGTATTACGAGTTTGCCAGATAGTAAGGTTGAACCAGTTGAGTAGAGAGTTAGATAAAGAGATAAGAAAGTTATTAGTTAGTTTTTTTAGAATTAGTTGAAGTTGTTTATATTGGTCAAATGTAATTGTGCCTTGAATAAGTAAAAGTATTAAATTATATATAGTAGATCAACATAGAATTTAATTTGTTTTACATAGTAATTATACCAATATATATATAGTATTTGAATATTTTGGATATTTATAGTGATTTTTTAGTCAATTTATAATGATTTCTCAGTCAATTTAAAATAAAGGTCATTCTCGTTAATATCAATCTATTTGAATTGATTTTAAATTATGTTAATAGTAATATTAATAAAAAACTTATATTAAAGTTGACATATATGAGGCATATAGCTTAGGTTGATATTAAGAATAGAGTACATATAGATTATTTGTCATATAATCTGTGCAATAAATTTAGATTTACATAGTAAGCAAAGATATGATACTAATAAAATTTTTTAAAAATATATCAAAATTTTATTAAATTTTTAAAATAAATAAATTAAAATGATTTATTTATTATAATAAAAATTATAATATATATTATTTTAAAAAAAACTATACTTATATATATCATAAAAGTCTTAGTAGTAAATTCAAATTCTTAGTAATAATGTTCTGACTAGTTGATTATTATATGATTTTTATAATAAATTTATAATACTAAATCTTTAAATAAACTTATTTTAACAAATTATAATCTGAATTTAATAATTCTATTATCATTAGAATCATAAAAATCTGTTTTACAAGATTGCTTAAAAGTTTAAAAATAATTAAGTTAGTAAAAATATTTTTAAATATTAAAATAAAAAATTTTACAATTAAAGTTATATGACAAATGATCTACATATATTTTATTCTTAATAAGGATGATTTGTATTAGATAATGTATAGTAGAGGTTTGCATTGGGTTTTGCAGTTTGAGCCAGATTAGACTAAGCCTAAAATAAAAATTTATAATTGTAGCTAGGCCAGATTTAAAAAAAAATTAATATATACAGGTTAGCAAAAAAATTTTAATCCTAAATATAAATCAGACCAGATTAACAAAAATATTTTAACTTTAAATACAGGCTGGACTAATCTTAAAAATAAACAATTTGTATGTTCTTAATACATAACATTGTGTGTTTGAAGCCTAACATATAATGATTATCATATTACACAAATATAAAATAAGTATGTTAGTAAACATACAAAAAATTGTTATTTTTTTTTTAATATTAAAATAACAAACACATTTTTTTTAATTTACAAGATTTATTTTTTTTAATTCATAAAAAAGAATATATTTTTTTGATACTACTACCAGATGACTTAGCCATTCTAATTCTAATAACAAATTAATTTTTTTTTATAAATTAAAAAAGATGAAGCTTATAAATCAAAAAGAATAAAATTTTATTAAAATAAGTATTTGTAAATCAAAATTTTATTAATATATAGTATATATTGACTAATATCTATTGTATAACAAACATAAAGACAATTATAAAAAGAGTATACAACTAGTTACTTATATAACTTTAGTCATTATCTAATTTAAATAGTTTGTTTAAAGGTTCTATATTAGTTATCATATTTAGAATTCACTTATAGGTTTTTTATTAATAGACAGAAATTCTTTTTTATAGATTCTTTAACCAAAACTTATAAGAAGCAAAAAATACAAAAAATACAAAAGTGTATAAAATAATAATACTTTAAACGGAGTGTAGTGACCTAGTGAAATAGTTAGGTTGTCAATCTCTCAAGTGGTAGGTTGCATGTTCAAATCCTATCGATAGTGAAAATTTGGATAATCACTTATGTAATATTTGTATTATAGCAACTGTTACTAATGATTGAGTTAGGATACCTGTAATGACAGTCATACCAGCATAACTAGCAGGTCATGGGGCATCTGTATAAGTATGGCATTATATGGAAGAATGCAAACTGACAAATCAGGTAGTACAAATACTAGATAAGACTTTGTAGCTGTGTAAATCTATTGAAATTGGGTAACAAGAAGTTCATTTGGAAAGACCTGAGTAGAGAGATAGCTGAATCTTTGATGGCTCTACTGTAAAAGCTAGCTTAGGAAAATAGATATCAAGATCATAATACCTGATCATAGTAGTTAGATAGGCAAGAACCTTCAGGTTAGGAGTTTCGGGTATACCACCAACCAGGTTGTCAGAACGAACTGAAGGAAAAGGATATTGGGCTGACCCAATATACTGATGGACTGATCATAGTCCTACATGGACTATCTGGATTGGAAGTTTGATAAAAAGGCAGATGAAAAGGCAAGGATATACTAAAGTACCAGGGTTATACTATGAAGTAGATGCTGGGGTCTAAGTAAACTCTACAAGAGCATAGTGGTTTAATGATTAGCTCTGACTGCAAATATTAGTTTTGCCATAGTGATACTTAGGTCAGCTGTAAAAATGAGTATAGAAGGCTCTGAGGGTTTACCTCAAGAATAAATTAGTCCTAAGATTAAGACAATAATTTGGGCATCTGAGTATAACTTAGTAAGTTAATACAGGTTACAGATTCAAAAAGTTTAAAATGAAACATACAAGCAGGAGTGTTAGGTACAGCAATTGGTAAGGAACTTTTGAGTGAACACCTTAAATAGGTAATATAGAAAAGTTACACATGTAGCCAATTATACTCTCTTCTGTAGAAGTTCATTGAACCACAATATCAATAAATGATTAATAAAAGTTAAAAGACCAAAGAGGTCACCTTAATACCAAAAAATAAAAAATAAATAAAGTACTAGCATAGGGTGTGATGACCTAGTGAAGTGGTCAGGTTGTCAATCTCCCAAGTAGTAGGTTGGATGTTCAAATCCCATCGACAGTAAAAATTTGGATAATCATCTATGTAATATTCATATTATAACAACTGTTACTAATGATTGGATTAAGATATCTGTAATGGCAGTTGCACCAGCATAACTGACAGGTCATAGGGCATTTGTATAAGTGTAACATTATACAGAGGAATGCAAATTGACAAATTGGATAATGCAAACACTAAATAAGTCCTTGTGGCCATGTAAATCCATTGAAATTAGATAACAAGAAGTTCATTTGGGAAGACCTGAATAGAGAGGTAGCTGGATCTTTGACAGCCTTACTGTAAAAGCTAGCCTGAAAAAACGGATACCAAGGTTATAGTACCTGGTCATAGTAGCCAGACAGGCAAAAACCTCTAGGTTGGGAGTTTCAGGAGTATCACCAACTAGGCCACTAGAACGAATCAGAGAAAAAAGATATTATGCTAACCCAATATACCAATGGACTGGTCATAGTTCTACATAGGCAATCTGGATTGGAAGTTTGGTAAAAAGGCAAGTAAAAAGGCAGAGGTATACTAAAGTACTGGAGTTATACTGTGAAGTAGATGCTAGGGTCTAAGTGAACTCTACAAGAGCATAATAGTTTAATAGTCAGCCCTGACTGCAAGTGTTAGTTCTGCTATAGCAATACCTAGATCAGCTGTAAAAATAGGTACAAAAGGCTCTGAGAGGTTTACCTCGAAGATAAATTAGTTCTAAAGTTAAGATGATGATCTGAACATTTGGGTATAACCTAGTGAGTTAATACAGATTACAGAGTCAGAGAGTTTAAAGTAAAACATCCAAGCAGGGGTGTTAGGTATGGCAATTGGTAAGAAACCTTCAGGTGAACTTCTTAAATAGATAATATAGAAAAGTTACATATGTAGCCAATTGTATTCTTTTTTGTAATAGTTCATTAAACCACAATACTAATAAGTAATTAATAAAAGTCAAAAGACCAAAGAGATTATCTTAAAAAAAAAAATAAAAAAAAAATAAAGTATTAGCATAACTGCTTATATTAAAAAAAAAAATTATTTAGTATTAGTTATTTTATTATTGTATTATTATTAGTAGTTATTAAAATTTTTTAGTCACTTAGTAATTATTTAGTACTTAGTCATTTAATTGTTTAGTTACTTAGTTATTTAGTTATCTAGTTACTTAGTTGCTTAGTTACTTAGTAATTAGTCACTTAGTAATCATTAGTCATTAGTTGCTAAAACCTTCTAGACACTTAGTAATCACTTAGTTGCTTAGTCACTTAGTTGCTTAATACTTAGTTGCTTAGTTGCTTAGTTACTTGGCTATTTAGCTACTTAGCTTATAGATATATAAACTTTGTTAAATTTCCCAAGTATGATTAAGCAACAAACACCTCTCTTCTTTTTAATATTATAAACACATCTTGAAATTCTTTAGAAATAAAAACCTAAAGATAACTCTTCTTGTTATTACTTTAATAAATAGCTTTTGATTATAAACTGTATTAATACTTCTTCTCTAGGATAATTTTTACAAGCAAGGTTTATTTTCTTTTGATAAAATAAAGTAAACTTATTATTATTGTATTATCTTTCTCAAACTGCCTTAAAGAAGAGTATAGTTTCTTGACAACATCTAACAAAAGTTATACTTCTCTTTTGGATACTGTATATACTTATAAGAAATTTTCTATACTGTGTTATTATAATATGAAAATTAAGAAGGCTTTTACTTATAATATTTGGTGTCTTCTGGCAAAAAGGTTAAGTTTTTAAAGAAAACAAGTTATTCTAAACAAAACATTCTTGGATATATTATAAAAGTTATCCTAACAAGAGACTTAAATAAGTATTAGTTATCTTAGCAAGAGACTTAGATGAGTATTAGTTATCCTAACAAAAGATCTGAATAAGTATTAGTTATTCTGACTAGAGATCCAGATGAGTATTAGTTATCCTAACAGAGTCCTAAATATATAAACACCTCTTTTTTTATAGTTTATACTGCTGCTAAACTTCACAACAAGAATATTCAAAGCTATCAACAAGCATACCTAACTGGATCTCATTTTGCAATATATATACTTCAAATACAGCATTCAGATTTATCTTGTTTTTAGTATTACTTCTCTTGACATACTAGCCCTTGCTCAGATTTTAGATGATTTTGAACTTGGTACAAATCAACTTTGCAACTTAACATTATTCTTTCCAAACTTAAGACAACTTTATTATTCTTACTATCTTATATTCAAACTGAATTACATTTTGTCTTTGCATTAGAGATATTATTTTTAGTTATTGATATCAACAAGATATTGGTGATTCTAAAACAATTGCTTTAACTCTAGTTAGAATATATACTAATCTTTTCCAACTGTTTATCTTACCTTTTGAATACCAAAATGCTTTTAACTTTTACTTTGATGCTTCTCTAAGTTTTAGTTTTGAAGAATCAGAAGAATTTAGTTAACATCTTAAAAATTTAGAAAATTTTATTCTACTATCTACTACTGATAATAATATTACTTTTACTAATAATATTTTCTTCTTATGCAATCCAGAAGATAGCTTAGCTCCATATATATCAGCAAATTTTTAAACTGAAATAATTTCACAATATTTCACATCAAACACAATTATTTTGAAATATTGTGATAGAATTTAAAAAACTGTGCTAATCTCCAAATTTATTAAGAAACTTCACAATAATGTGCTAATAAAAGATAATTAGCAGGTTATTCCAGTCATAATGGTAATTAAATCATCAAATTTGGATAAGTATTCACTAAGATAGCTAAAACACAATTCTTTTGAAATATTTACAATATTTTGAAATATTTACAATATTTTGAAATAATTGCGAACTATTTGCAATATTTCGAAAGAATTGTGTTTTAGCTATCTTAGCAAATACTTATCCAAATTTGATAATTTAACCATCATTATGACCAAGATAACCTGCTAATTATATTTTATTAGCACAATATTGCAAAGTTTCTTAATAAAATTCAGAGATCGGCACAGTTTTTTAAATCCTTTTGCAATATTTCAAAATAATTGCATTTGATGTGAAATATTGTGAAATTATTTCGGTTTAAAAATTTGGTAATGTAGTGAATTAGTTACATCTATTGAACTTTCTAAAAGTCATTATACTCCTAATTGAACTCTACAAATCTCTCTATTACTCACTAACAATTTGAAAACAAAAGACTATATTACTGCTTCTGTAGACCTTATAGAAACTTTTAGCTCACATTATACTTTTACTAACTCATCTTAACAACAGACTTTTAAAGATAGTTCTCCTTCTTTATTTTTATTTTAATTTGCTCTTCCTTTAACCCAACCTATCACTGTCCAACTACAACTTATTCACTTTAATTTTAGCCTATTGTTGTTCAACCTCAACCTATTGTTGCTTAGCTTTAACTTATTCTTTCTCAATTCTAACTTCTTTCTCTACTTTCATATATTCTTGATAACCTTCCTAATCTATTTGTTAACATAGCAGAACAAGTTTTACAAAATGCTGCACAAGCTATGACCAACCTTACTACTGCTTTGAATAAAAGTAAAAAAGCTTTTCTAAAAGCTGATTTCTTTTATAATAATGAAACTCAAGACCTAAAATAATAGTTTGAAGATTTTTGAAGAGACACTATTGTTAACAAATAGAATACTGCTCGAAAATTAGAGCTTACTTCTGTATATTTAAAAAGAATTGCATTAGATTGGTAACAAAGTCTTCACTCTGTTTCAAATGCTTTTGATAATAATGCCAACCAAAACAGAAGCTTTAAACATTTTTTTAGGATTTACTTTTACACATTTAAACAAAAAGCTATTTGGCAAAAACAGCTTTTTGATATCAAACAAAACTTAAACATAGTAGACACATATGTTAACAGATTTAAACAATTGAAAAGACAAGTTGACTCTAGTAATGCTTTTCTTGCTAATTTCACTAAACAAGTATTTATCTAAGAACTATATACTAAATTTTCTATCAACATGCAAACTAGTGAATCTGCTAACCTAAATGCTGCTATTACTACTACAAAGCAATAAGAAACTGGATATGTAATGACTGTCAACACTATTACAAAAACAGACCAAGCTATTAAACAGCTAACAGACCAAATTGTTAAACTTAGTAACAATCTAGCATAACAATAGCAACTACTTTAACTTCAATCTGCTAACTATATAGCTATATACTAACAGGCTTCAAGTCAAAAATTCATGTTACTGCTACTACTGTAGATGTATAAAATATTTTATTGCTAAATATAAAACCAGATAAGCTAAACAATGATCTAATCAAAGAGATAATTATAAAAGAACTGATAGATGCAACCAAAGACCTTACTCTCAAAGTTATGACAGATCTATTATTGAAATCCTTTTAGAGAAATATAAAACTCTAGAGAAAGAAGCAGATACTTAAATTTTTATAATAATAATAAAAGAAGAACTAGTTTTTGCTTATCCTTACTCTATTATAGAGATGTTAACTACCTTGGCTATAAATATTTTTCTTTTATTCCTCCTGTTACAACACCAAAAAAATAAGAACAGTTCTTTAACAATCCTTCTATTCATATAGCTATGTTTATATATTTGTATAAAGGAGCTAAAAATACTAACTTAGTTCAATTAATTACTTATACTACTTTTGTAAAATATAACATTCAACCTAGAAACAGATCCTACTAAGCTATTATCAATAGTAGTGCTGCTATTAGTATGATTGCTTATCAGACTATTAAAAAATTAGAACTTAAAATTGAACAAGCCTCTACTAGTCTAATTGTCACAGAAACTAATACTTCTATATACTCTCTAGAAATTATTAAGGTTCTCCTTATAGAAATTGAAAGAATAACTATTCCAATCACTGTTGAAGTTGTTCTTGCTACTTCTTACTTTCTTCTTCTTGATAATAACTGGTTCAAGAAAGTTAATGCCAGTTATAACTAAAAAAATAGTTGTTATTTGTTTAAGTGAAATAACAAAAAGGTTTCAGTACTAATGACCTATAAAAGTAATCATGCCTTAACTGCCCAACCAACAATAACAAACCCAAAAAAGCTTGATCTTTATAAGCAAGAATTTCTTATCCCTTATAAAGCATATATTGCTTAACTTATTTTAGAAACAGACAATAAAAGATGGATCATCTACCAATCTTGATAACAAATCCAAACTGCCTTATCTCATATATGTAACAACTGTAAATCTTCTAACCACTCTTTGCTAATTGCTCTTAAAATACTTGCAACTGATGTTATTATAATAAACATATTACTGTCTATTACCAACTACAAGCCCTTCAAAAAGAAACTTGCAAGAACTGCCAAAGCTCTGAACATCTTTATTAACAATGTTCTAAAAATAATTGGCATAAATGCAACTCAATAGGACACAATACTGTTAATTGTCTCTTAGATTCTTATAAGCATCAGAATCAGATCTACCAATGTAGATGCAACCCTGATGAAGTTGAAGCTTAAAGACAGTACTACTATAGCAATCATTGCATCTATCATTGCACCTATTGCAAGAACCTTTAAAGACCTGAAACTCTACAAGAATTAGATAAAGTTCTTGTTTGTAAAGGTTGCTATACTGACTTTTATCAAAGCCTTAATTATAATAATCCCAAAAACTAGTACTATTACATTCAAGATGATAGACATAAAATCTTGATCAAATGCAAATTATACAAACATATTAAATTTAGAAACAGAATACATAATTTAGAAAGTATTACAGAAAAACTATAGTTTTGTGAACTTGAACATTTATATACTTACAAAGCCAGTACAGATGTTCTCTACAACTCTAATTATAATCTGTGAACCTAAATTAGACACTATACTAAATCAATCAGAAGTGCTAAATCTTAGTATAAAATGAACCAAACTTATATTTTCTATCTTGCTAAAGTCTATTTGTAAGAAACCAACTTTACTATTACTGAAGCATTAGAACCTCAAGTAAATAATTAGATCAATTAATCTTAAACATATAAAGAAATAGATTTTATCTTATGAGCTAAACAAGGTGTTCTTAGTGAAAAAAAAGAGCAACTTCTTTAACAAACTTTGGCTAAGTCTTTCAACATTAGCTATCCAGAATTTGACTATTAGTTTGCTATCACCAACTTTTGTTGACAGTTTAGTGCTTCTGTAACCTTTGCAAAAAATGCTTATATGTTAAGCATCAAGATAAATTAGACATCTATCAAGAATATTGTCAGAACTATGTTACTTCACTAGTTTCTATCTCTAAACCCTTATACCAAAACCAGTAGACTCTTTAGTAAACACAACTAATGTAACTTTATCAAAACCAAACCCTTTGCAACCACAAGTTATTTAATTACTACAACAAGTCAAAACCCAGAACCAACTTATTCTATAGCTCTAACAGAAAGTAGAAAAGTTAGAAAAATTTATTTAAACCCTCTTACAAGTATTCCAACAGGATGCTTAGACCACTCAACAATGATATACTTTCCTTGCTCAAGAATGAGAAAAGTTAAATTTTTAGATCATCTTAGACAGAATAATAACTATCTGTTAAACTAGACAATATGTATTAAGTTTTTACAATAAATACTATAATCCCTTATAAAAAATATAGTGTTAGTTCAGAACCATTTAAATTGAACATTGGACCCTTAGATACTAAACAAGACAAACAATTCAGCTAGCTGTTAATGGAGTTCTCAGATCTTTTTGCATAAATACAACAAAACTAGAATGTACTGATTTTGTAATTTATCAAATCTATATAAAAAAAGAACCTCTGATTTGATCTCAATCTTACTTCTCTTCTTCTATAAAACAGATATTTATTAAAGAAAAAATTCAACAAATGCTTAATAGTAGACTTATATGGCCCTCCTTTAGTCTTTGAACTTCATCAGTTGTATTAGTTTGAAAGAAAAATAACAAATTATAATTCTGAATTGATTATTGTAAACTTAATAGTATTACTAAGAAAGATGCTTATTTCTTATTTTGCATTAATAAAATGCTTAATACCTTAAAAGGATCCAAGTGATTCTCTACACTTGACTTTACAAGTAGATATTAGCAAGTTACTATACATTCTACAAATAGAGAAAAGACTGCTTTTGTAACTCGATATAATATTTATGAGTTTAATGTAATGCTCTTTGAATTATGTAATACATTTACAACCTTTTAATAATTAATAAATAAAATATACTAGGATATAGCATAGAAATTTTAGTAATTCATTATCTACCAATATTCAAAACCTCATCGATCACATTAACAGTACTCATAACTTTACTATTGAACCACCACCTAATCATCAATCCAGCCTAGCTACTTGGATACAGTATACAAAAACCTTTTGGAAAACACTCTACAATGCCAGAAACATCGAAAACTCTAAACATCTTTGTAACTATATCAGCATAGCTACAAATAAACGATGTGAACAATTATCTATCCAATCAACCAAAATGATCAACAGCATATTAAACTGACATACAGATATAGTACATCTTCAAAACATCAAATCTATCAATAGTATAATTACTGATTCTACAGAGATTAAACAACATGTTAGTGAATATTTTAAAACATGAACAGCCCATCATCCATTTGATGAAAATATCTTTAATCAAAATTGGAAGACAAAATATCAATCTAATACTAGTATTAATACTGAATGGTATACTTCCATATTTCAAGAAATTACTACAGAAGAAATCATTAATACTATACAAGAACTACCTAACAACAAAGCCTGTGGGTCTACTGAAATTAGTTATAAAATGATTAAACACCTCAGTCCTAACATGCAATCTGCACTTACAGCATTCTTTAACAGATATTTAAATATACAAATATCCCCAAACAATGAAAATCTAGTAGAATGTATCCTATCTCAAAAAAACCAGAATTCGATGAAAACTTTAACAATACTTGACCTATAAGTCTAATTGAACATATAAAGAAACTATATACTAAAATCCTTACTAACCACTTATCACAAGTTTTAACTCAACACCAAATTCTCAATTCACATAACTATGTTGCACTTTTTGGCAACTCAACTAACAACCCAATTCATATACTCAATAACTTTCTTGAAGATGCCAAATGTACCAAAAAACATATCTGGATTTTGTCTTAAGACATGAGCAAAGCATATGACTCTGTAAACATACACCTTCTAACCAAAGCTCTATAATATCTCAATATGTCTAACACATTAGTCAATATAATAACCAATCTTTTACACAACTGAACCAACCAAATTATTACTAATCTTGGACTCACACCCTCATATGAGGTACAAGATGATATAGACCAAGTTAAAACTATAACTCCTCTTCTTTGGCGAATCTACTATGACCCTTTAATAAGTTATATACACAAGAAATATACTGGCTACACTACAACAACTAAATGGCTTACTCAGATTAATTCTAGTAGATATCAATCTACTACTGCCTCTACATCTGTACTGGCATATATAGATGATACACTATGGCTCACAAACTCAGTAAAAGAGCTTCAAGCAATAACTTAAACAGCTGCATCTTTCTACATAATGGCCCACATAAAAGTTAATTCATACAAATCCTTCTTAACTTCAAATACTAAATCTACTACTCATATTAACTTTATGAATCAAACTATTCAAGCACAACCA